>QANX01006482.1:0-33956 GCA_003254975.1 Ochetophila trinervis
TTAGAGGATAGATCAAAATAAAATTTTGAAGAAAAAAGAAAAATACTGTTGTTGATTAAGACCATCTCAAATTCTCTTTAGACATTATATTATAGTACTATAGCATTTGTTCTAATAATTCCAGTAATATTAAAACATAAAAGAAAAAAACTATGTTAACATATCCCTTTTATTATATAGATCTGTAAGTTTTTGTAGTTATAAACAATTGTATTTTTAAATTAATTACAACTATTTCCTTTTGAGGAGGAAAAAACATCGAAACGAAAATTAAATTCAATGATTTTGTAATTTATGGAAACAAAAATCATGTTATTCAAAATTTGGTAAAAGTGTAATTTTCTCAAATATATCAAAATAAGGTATTTGGAATATGGAATAGTGAAGGGCTATGCTTGAAATTTGGATAACATACATTTCATCTACTTGAAAACCATTAATAATCATTCAAAAGAGAGTAGCAGATTTAAAGTCCCTTCCAAGTTTACGTCAATTTCATAGTGTGTCGGTGTGAGTGTGTATAATAGGCAATTTTCGGCATTGTTTGGCAGAAAAATAGATAATAGCCTAACCAGTTATTTCCTACTTTAGACAGGTATTTGCAGTTAAACGTTTGAACTGAAATCCCAAGAACAAAATAAGGCACGTTTTAACATTCTGCTGTGTGCATTAGGTCGACAGGTATACATACAAAAATTGCTATTTATCATTATTAGAGATAAAATATAAAAGTAATGAAGGTCTATCTTTTATCAATTTATCATTTTAGGATTAGTGGTAATTTAACATAGTATCATAACTGAAAAATTTAATGGTCATAGGTTTAAAATTCAATAATTTCACCTAAAATAAAAAATATATGTGAAAATTCAAAAGAGTCCGAACCGAAAATGCATATATAAATACTCAAATGAACTTACATGTAAATAAAAATATTATAAATGAAATATAAAAATAATGAAAGCCAACCTCCTGTCACTTTATCCTTTTATAGAACCAGTGATGATTAATTCAACAATCATCACCAACTTTTAAAAATTATTATTCTCGATTCAAACCTTGTTGCTATTAATTGTTAAAAATTATTTTGTCTTTTACGTTAGGCTTCATTTCTTGCTCTATTTTGGAGTTAAAGCGGCTCAAATGTGAAAGAGAGGTATTTGAAGCATATAAAAGTCCATTTCCTATAAAGTTTGAGTTTTCAAAACTAAGCTTTTACAATTTTAAATGTCTTTAAATTTTTTAAACTAAAAACTTGGATGACGAACCTTATTTTTCTATATAAAATACAGTTTGTATCTACCTCTAATTTGATGTAGAAAGAGCTGAAACTTAAACTGATTTGAATACTTTCCCCAAAAAAAAAAATCCAAATAGTATTTGAATGGAATACTAAATTGAGGTTTCTAAAACATATACGCAAGGTTAGCGGAAATTGAATTTAGTTCACATGTATTAAGCTTTTTTATGTCAATATCCCAAGGAAAAAAAAAAAGCTTTATTATGTCGACTTAAACTGACCAAACTGCAAACTTTTCATCAAAATTAATAAATAAATATAATATTACAAACCAAATTAGCAAGTAAAATGAAATATCTAAATTTTCTGACAGTTTTTGGCAGTTAATTACCAAAAACCACACAACCACACATTGAATAAATTCCAATAGGCATGCAATTCGGTTCAAGCATTTTGGAGAGGTAGTGATCGATTGAAAGACGTGAGCTTTGTGCTCTTGATGATAATGATATAACATGATGTTTTTAAGAAATAATTCTTGTCCACACAAAAATTTCATGGGGTACTCAACGTGATTATAAATCCTGTCAAATTGAAAACTTTGCTACTCTTAATTAGCTGCAATTTAGTCACCTCACGTGCATTTGAATTCCTATATTATTTTGGCGTGATATTAAAGGTGGAATAATTCATCACAAAAAAAAAAAAAAAAAAGGTGGAATANAAAAAAAAAAAAAAAAAAAACGGTGGAATAATTCAAGAGTTTTATGAAAAGTTACACTTCGTCAGTTTTGGTTTTAGACCATATTTGCCATGGATTATTTGAACAATAATCTGGAAGAGCTAGCTTATAATCAAAATCAATAAAAATGTACTTTTTAAGAAATTTCTTTTTGAAAAATTAAAGCTCTAAAAAATTAAAAACGGAAAGAAAAATTATCCCAAACATAAAGTTTGCATGCTTTTGAGCCTCAAAAGCCAAAATCAACATTCTGAAAACCATACCAAAAGGGACCAGTCTATTTGAAGTTTGGGAGTTTTTTTTTAAAAAAAGGAAAATTTGATTTTTATCAAAACGGGTTTTGTAATTAAGGAAAAAAATAAAAACAAAAACTACCAATTTTAATAATTGTGAGTTTCCCCACTTGTCTACGGCTTTGGGTCCTTGATGAAGACTCATCACTTAGATTCTTCAGTACTCTCTTTTATTTCGGAAAAATGTTTTGGTTCATAAGACTTTGGTGATTATATGAAGCCGCGTGTGTGGAAGAAAGAGCTACATGAACAAAGAACAATCTACAATAAACATTTTATATATATAAGGAACACAAATTTTCAAAATAAATTACTCTCCACAACTTTTGTTGGGAAATAATGGTTGTCTGACTCAAATTTTGAGATGTGGTATTCTTGATGATAATGTCTTTAAGGTACATGTGTAAAGCCAACCTGCAGTTTATGATAACTTGTTTTTGTTTATTTTGTTTATTTTATTTTTATTTTTTTTCACAAGCAAGTCTAAAGAGACTTTAACTTATGTTCATTAGTTTAAACTTCTAATTACCGATTCATCTGTATATTTGAAAAGCATTTTCAGACATCTTAACCATTTTTCTTATGATAGTAGCTAGTATACACTAGCTAGCTAGATTAATTATTCTGTAATAGCTAGGTTTTTTCTTTTTTCTTTTTTTTATTGTTTCTTACCAAAAAAAAAAATTTTTTTGATTTGGTTAAAAATGTTAGGTGTAGCTAGATATACATATTAAACTCATTTTTTAGTTATTAGTTTAAGTTTTTAGAATCAGTAATAATTTAACATACTATTAGAGCTCAAAATAATATACATTTAAATTTAAATTACATTATCATCTATTTAAAAGAATTTTCATTTATAAGGACCAAATTGACCTACAAGTGAAATGGAATGTTAGACGTAGCTAGATTTACATATTAAACTTTATTCTCTAATAATTTAAGCTTTTAAGCTCAATAGTAATTTAACCTAAGTAAATAAGATGGTCTAATGCTAAATCAAAATCATATAGTATACATTAATTAATATATTGTCACAGATATTTCAATAAGAAGGTTCAAGAACCATTGAAAAAGGGGAATATGGCTCTTGAATAATTTTTAAATTGATACGTTGATGGTCAATTATATTGATTGGTTAAAGAATAAAAGAATAATATCCATAATAATAAAAAGATGAATATAAGAAAACACCGCCTAATTAATAACATCTTACATCTTCAAACATTTCGCTGGCAGAAGAGACGAAGACGACAAGAACAATAATGTTAGTGGTATGTTAGATTTTTCTATTCAACCAAGTTGCTGAAAAGTGTGTCATTTAGTCTATATTTGATATGGTTTTTTGAAAGCCAAAATTAACTTTTAGAGTTCAAAAATTGTTTCTGAAAATATTTGAAAGTGCTTATAACATCCCAAGCTATTTTAACCAAAATCAATAAAGTTTGCTTCTTCAAAAATTATTTTTAAAAAAGTATAAAAGAAATAAAAATTATATCAAACAAAGTCTTAATGTTTTTGTTAATTCGAGATAAAATAGTCAGATTCTTAATTAATCTGAATTTATTAGGTCGACTATTACTTGTATGAGAATATTTGGACAAGTTTCTATGCAATAATTAGGATTAATTTCATTTTGATATTTTTAATTTTTAGTATTTTACAATTAAGCTTTTAACTTTTTAATCAGCAAATAAGATTTTAAATTTTTTAATTTGTTACATTTTGGTTCTTCGTAACAAATTGAGAATCTAAATACGGTATTCAAAAGTCAAACATGATCTAAATTACAATAATTTAAAAAATTAAAAGCCTAAAGTGATGTTAAACTCGGTAGTATAAAATCAAACAGAGAGTAAATTATAAAAAAAAAAATTAAAAAATTGATAGTTTAAATTGCTAAATAGAAAAATCAAAAATCAAAAATATAAAATATAAAATTTTTAAAATAAAAGTATCAAAATGCAATAAACTCTAATAATAAAAATATATTATTATCTGTGTAAATTGTGAACTGAGTATGTGGAATCTTGTTTAATTTTTATTATCTGTGTGATTTGTTTACTGTTTTTTTTTTTTAAATTATTTGAGCATACCAGAAAAGCTTTGATTAATGAGCTGAATTGATGGTATTCCAACCATCAAAATTGGTGGTCCTTTAGGTTCTTGGAATTTCAATATCGAGTGAGATTAATGATTAATTCAAGCTTAACTGCTACAGATATATTAATCTAATCTTTAATAATATATATTGGACCATGAAACTGTCTTTCTTCTTGGACTATATAACACTCTTTAATCAGTATTAGAGTATTAAAATATAGTTTGGGTTCTCTACGTAAAAATTTATTGAGATCTAAATACGTAATAATTTATTGAGTATAGATTCCACACGTCTAGCTTATTCTCCTCTTATAAATGTACATGGAATTCATATATAGGACGAATCTACAAAATAATTCATGAGAATATAAATATTGATTAAACTATAACAAAAATGTACGGCTGCTCTTATCATGAAAAACTGAAAATGGTTATACTAAAAAGGGAACCTATGACATTATTCTGAAATAAAACCCATTTAATTAATAATCAAAAGACTAATCAACATTTCCATGGAATTAATTAACCACTTTTTTGAAATCTTATTAATACCCTCATTGTTCTTTCCCTCAACCATACTAAATTAGTCCAATTATTAGCCTTTCCTATGGACGACACGACATCAACAACATATATATATATATGTGTGTGTGTGTGTGTGTGTATACAGATACGCTATATGTGTGTGTATATATGTATATAATCACCTTGGTCTTGTTTTCCATTTCCTTGTAGATTAGAAACTGATATATATATATATATATATATATATATATTGAAGTTGGACTTTCTTAATCTCTTGGGGTCCAAATCCACCTTGATACATGTACATATATATGATGAATGAGTTTGACTAAATTTATAGCATGTGCTGTGACTCCAACAGATATGGCCCTGTAGTGTATGCAAGTGTTTGGAATCTTATGAGATCAACATTGACTTCTTTTACCCCCAAATTATATACCATGTTAGGTGGCATATGTGCATGCTATAAGGCCTTATTTGGTGGAAGCCAATGGATTTGGTGGAGCTTTACTTTTTGTCAATCAACCTTACCACTCTCTGCAAAGTTTTATAGTACTTCATGAATTTCGTTGCTCTATATCTAAAACTTGAAACCCTTTAATTATTTTTCTCAGTTTTTTTTGGTTACTGCCTTTTATTAGATAAGGATTTTATCAAGAAAGAGCTAGTTGGTCAATTTATTGGTATCCAACTTAAAAAAAAGTAATTAGATTAATTATTTATATCTGTTATCCTTCAAAGTATGAAAATTTATTCAAATTCATATCCAAGAAAATTGAAATAGACTGCGTTCAAACGCTTAACCAAAAATGTTGACTTGCTAGCTAGTTAAAAGATAATAATCATTTATTAAGAGAAATGGATTGATTAAACAAGGGTATTGCTGATTTTCTCTTTGAAAAGTCTACGGGAACAGAGTAATAGTTTTTTTTACTCCATAGTCAACAAAAGAGACTATAGTCCTTGCTAATCCAATTGACTATAGGATGGATTGTAGCCAAGGTTTCTTTTGCTAATTAGCCATCAAAATAGAATGTCAAAACTAATATTAATAATCATTTTTTGATTAATAAATTTTTGGGATAGATTAATGTATTGTGTGTGAACAATTCCAAAAGCAAGAAGGACAATATTCCTCATCAATTGTCATTTGTCAAGCTACTTGTCCATGCCAACTAAAGAACACTATCGTTTTGTACTATTTGGTTCAAAATTTCTACGACAAAGCTTAGTGGCCTGGCCAGCCTTTCTGTTTTTGATCTTTCTTTGTATTGCTTGTCAAATTTATACAAGTTATTATCATTTAACAGGCACCCAATCTGGCTGGCCATCATCACAACTAAGAAAATACATCATCAAAGGTTGTTATCACCATGAAAATAAACATTGCATTTACTGGTCGGAATTGAAATGCTTGGCTTTGTGTTGGATCACAAACTAGCTTGATTAGGCAAACCCAAGAACAAGCCTCATAAAAAAAAAAAACAAAAAAACAAAAAAGACAATTTAAAAAAAATATTAATTATGATAAACACAGATTCTGCTGTACATTTGGATTTGGGTTATTCTTCATATACATATATGTGTGTATATATGTAGATATACTTTTCCTCTTAACTTTTCAAACATTGCTCATTAAGTGATCATTAATTGAACTGCAACCAATGCTATTCAATAATCTTTTATAAAGCGGCGAATGATTGGATAAGCATTAGCCCTTTTACCTTCTTCTTCCATTAAAAGCAAAGTACTATACATAAGCAGCAAATTAATTCATGTGCAAGATTGGTGGAATTGCTTCAGTGATTTCATATGTTATACAAACAAAAATTATGAGTACTGTCATATAATTATAAAAATATTAGTATCCTTTTGTTTCGATCCCCCCCAAATTCAGCTTGATTAGAGTCTTCACCTGAACTAATATCATAATAATTATGATTAATTTTAATCATTATCCTACTCGATGAATCCGAAAGAAATAAACATGGTCGATGGGTTTGTTATAATGTTATTGATGATGAGCTCTAATGAACCAGACAACGGGCTGAAGCAAGGCTTAGTCCAAGCATGCACTATTGCCTGGTACTAGTTTGTGAGTCGAGACACTTCTAAGCCCAAGCCTGCATAAAATAGAGATCGGTCTAATTTCTTATCAGATCCATGATTGCTGTGGACTCTGGAAATCTGAGAAAAATTAAAATAAAAACAAATCATCTATTTTTGCTGAATAATTTTCGCTTTTTTTTTTGGTAAATGAATAATTTTCGCTTTTATGATTACACTTGCACCCAAAAGATATAAAAAAAAAAATAATAATAATAATAAATAATAGTTTGAAAAATAATATAATTCAGAAAAGTAGTAAAAAAATACTTTTACAGAAAATATTTATTAAATAATTAGGCTTAATATCATTTTCTTCACAAACTATAATAAACTTTGCACTCTATGCTTTATTGTTTTTGTGCCATTTTAGTACAATCAAATGCATTTTTAATGGTGGGATTTTCAGTTTGATTTTGTTTTTGTGTAATTTGTATGACTATTTTAATCATACTCTAATTTAATAAAATGATACAGAAATAATAGTTTGGAAGACAAATTAAAAAAATATAAGGTTCAAGATTTAAAGTGAAACACTGTTATAATTGAGGAGATAAAATAATAAAGTAATACTACATTTACATCAACCATTTAATCTATTATTATATTTATTATTTATACACATAGTATTATATTATTAATTAATATATTATTATAATTTAAATATGAATTAGTCGTATATAATTAATAAATATAGTAGGAGACTAATTAACATCTCTAGGATTATTCAAAATAATATTACCCTAGATCATTCTGATGTGAGCTATGCATGTATATAGCAATCACCGAAACATCAGGGTTTTCACTTCGCACCGTTTTCTGGTGCTAAAAACTTTCAAGCTTTCTCTCTTTAGCTGCAATGGAGAACAGTGCTCGGAGGCGATTGGACTCCATTTCTTGTCACCTTTTACAGACCCATGAAACGGCTTATCTTCTTCAACCGGTGAGCTTGTTTTCATGCATAATCTTTTCCTTCAAATTTATTTGTTTACTTTATTTTAGAAAAATAAAATTGCAGAACATGTTAGATTAGATACTTCCTGATGCTTGTATTTGATGTTGTCTATTGTTGGAAGATTGGACTAAATAGTGGGCAATCGAAACGTGGGGAGGCAGAGCCTGTAGTAATAGGGGGTATGGTATTGGACATTCATGCCACTCCTTCAATCCCTGCAAATCCCAGAACCACTACTCCTGGAAAGGTATATACTTTTCCACCTTCTTTTATTTTCTTTCCCCATTATGTTCTTCTTCAATTATTCACATTTTGATTAGTATTTTTATTTTTTCTTGTTGGGTCCGTTATATTTTTTATCAGTATTTTCAATATTTGTTCTTGCTATATATTGTGGTTTGATATAGAACAGGATAGAGCCCGGTAGACATAGTGAAATCTACTTTTGATACTTTTTGCCAATGTCAGTAACCCATAAGAACTAATTGGAGATTAAAATTTTTCTTGAATTGATAAAAACTTTCAATGATAATACTAAAGCATTCTCCATCAAACACATGTAATGGGGGAAATTGCTTCCTTTACTATAGATTTTCTTCCTGTGTTTACATTAGGGAATCCTCTGTTCAGGTGAATTATGTATTAGGCGGTGTAGCAAGGAATGTTGCGGAATGCATGTCAAAGCTTGGAACAAAGCCTTTCATGATTAGTGCCTTGGGACTTGATATGCCAGGTGATTTTGTGACCCATTCACAATTGGAATTATTAGAATTCCAATAATTTTCAACTTTTGCAAGAGGTAAGCTTCCTCTTATTATATGTGCACTGTCCCTATGTTGATCTTGTCATGACTAACAGTTTGTTATATTCATAAGAGTTGAATGCATAGTTCAAAAATATTAATCAGTATGCCTTTATTGTTGGATTTTTTAGGAGCTGAGCCGACCAATATGTTGTTTGTATCATCACCCAGTCAGTTATATGGAGTTATATTTGTTCTTGAAATATGAAACGATTTTGTTCATTTATTCAAACGAGACATAATCACATGTCTATGCTCTAGTAAAGTACAATCCTGTTCTTAAGATTTGTAGTCTTATATTAACATATAACTCAGAAAAACTTTAAGTTATTGTTGACGAGACTAATCATTTTTTTCTTTTTCTTTTATTCTAATAATCAGATCAAAAGTATTGTTTGGACATTAATACATTTGACATAGACCAAACCTAATTTAGTTCAAGTGAAACTTACAATTAATTCTCTCTTCAATTAGGAAATTTATTGTTGGAGAACTGGAAATCTACAGGGCTATCTACTGAAGGTCAGTTATTTGTGTTTGCAAGTTTACCTCTACTCTGTAGAGACTTTTGATTTTGGCCATAATCAACTCTTAACTATTTTGTTTCACTCTTTTTATTTTCCTTCTTTTTTTGGTCAAAATATCTGTTGTTTCTTATATTCTCTGAGTGTATATGTCAATTTATTATTTGTTGGTTTCCTAGATTGATTCAACCATGATACTAAAAGTCTAACTTCTCTGGAAGTTGGCATGAGTACCTCACTGACTGACCATATTTCCTTACTGTCTGTGAACCCTAGCTTGCTGATGAGATTTATTTTACCTGAGATCAACCTTTGACACCTTGAATCTACTGTGTTATACTTCTAGGAGTAAGAGTAGCTAAGAGGTGTGAAATCAATAAGTAAACTTTACTTTGTTCATAGGTGGTAGTTGGTAATTGGCACTAGATGGTGACTTAGCGTGTTAGAAATTTATAGGTTGAGAAAATCATTATGTTTCATCCCGGATGGATAGAAACTTTTGGAGAGTATAATGCAAACATGAATTTTTGAACTGTCACCTTTAAGGGCATTGCAAGTTTTTCACTTTCCCTTTTTGTGTCTTTGGCAATCAAATAAATGCATAGATGAAATTTTTTATTCAACTTGAGTTTTCTTTTCAACCCTTTTCTTATTTATCGTAAGGATGGATAGAATATCTCCAATATGCATACTAATCTAAGTCATATGTAATGTTGATTCTTTGTGTAGGAATTCGGAAGCAGAAAGATATTGAGACTGCTGTTGTAAGCAACATACTTGATGTGAATGGGGAGTTGGCAGCCGCTGTCGCAAGTGTGGAAGCTATTGTGAGTTGTTTTTCCTTTTCCTCTTTTCTTTCCGTGTCTTTATTTTCTTTTTTTTGGGTATGAAGTTGTTGCCATATGAAGTTGACTTGCCAACTTAAACAAATTTTAAGAGAGACGAGAACATTTATTGCTTATGCCATGACGCTGAAACAGGAGAAATTTCTTACACCTGATTGGATCGAGAAATTCAAGTGCAATACATGTTCTGCTCCACTGTTTATGGTTGACGCAAACCTGAATCTTCCAGCACTAGAAGCTTCTTGCCAAAGTATTTAATCTCTCTCTCTCTCTCTCTCTATGACATAGTACATGTTATATCCTTAGCAGCTAATTGTTTTTGCTTCTTACTATCTAGTGATCCTTTTTTATTCCTAATGATATTTTATTTTGACTTTTCTCAGTGGCTGCAGCATCTATGATTCCAGTATGGTTTGAGCCTGTCTCAGTTGAAAAATCAAAAAGAATTGTATCAGTTGCCAAGTATGTGAGTGTTATGATTTTCACATTCTAACATCAAACAATAACAGAAATATATCTTTAAAATGAATTTTGAATCATTGTTCAAATTGTTATTTCCATTTCTGAAACTTCTCTTCATGGTTTTGTTTATCCCATTTTCCTCTTTTTAATTATGGTAGAAGCGACTTAGATTTGGCACACTCCTGCCAGGCCTGATGTGCTTGCCTCTGGGCAAAATACTAGAGGTAACAAATTCTCAATAACAATGGTTATGGTGGTTGTGACAGGTTTGGTTTGCTTCACCTAATGAAGATGAACTTATCGCTATGGCAAATGCTTTATCTGGTGGAAATGTGCATTTATCTGTTGAAAGGAAAGATAGCAGAAATAAGTTGTCAATAGAATCTCTGTTCAAAATGCTAAAACCTGCAATCTGGGTTCTGCTAGAGAGTGGAATTAAAATTGTTATTGTGACCCTTGGCTCAGATGGAGTGTTCTTATGCTCTAAAGGAGGGCCAAGATTCATGAGAACTGGTTATGAGGGAACCAAACAATATGCTTCCAGTGGACAATTATATGAACTTGTAACCATAAGCTGCCCTTCAAGGTGGTTTTCTACTGCTGTCAAGTCTGAGAGAAGCTCTCATCTTTTTGCTGTGCATTTTCCTGCAATTCCTGCCTCAGTTATGAGACTTACAGGGGCCGGTGATTGTTTGGTTGGTGGGACACTTGCTTCAATTTGTGCCGGTTTGGATATCATGCAAAGTGTGGCAGTTGGCATTGCAGTATCCAAAGCCGCTGTCGAGGCAGAGACCAATGTGCCTCATTCATTTAGCTTGGCATCAATTACAGGTATGATTTTGAAGTTGTATTTTCCATTTAAAAGGATCAAATTACTGTATGACTATCCATCATCAAGTAAAACACTTCGCATAAAGAGGAAGTGAAAATTGCTCTTTCCGCAGCTCTTTAAATTCTAGTGATTTCGTTTTTTTTTCTTTTTTATTAATATCATTGAGAGGCACCATTTTATCTCACTTAGACTTTAACAAACCTGGATGATAAAATTGCAAAATATAGAGCCGTCACCAAATTTATTCAGAAATTGCTATGATGTTAGAACTTCAATTTTATCAATAATGCCGGAAAGTTGTAACTGATGCGCTTTGTTTTATGCAGATGATGCACGGTTGGTTTACTCTGCTACCAAAGTTATGTGCCATCAATCAATGCTATAAACTTTTGAAATATTATTGCTTGAGCTGGTCAAAAGTTCCATATAATTAATTTTTTTCCCCCTCTTCTGCCTATCTTCCTTTGTCTCAGATTTTTTAGAGACAAACAGAGATCAGATTGAGAGTCTATGCATTACGGATTTTATTTTTATTTTGGTAAAAGGCTATGCATTACGTATTGATATATACTTGTGAGTTCGTTGAAAGTCAACTAAAACCATAATCTCTGGAGTGAATATTTCATTGCTCTGGTGGTCTTTGGTCAGCATGTGAAATATCAAATTCTGTGCAATTGGATAATATATTACATGCACCGTTAAAATGGGTACTCATAATTATATGTCAAATTATGACTGAAGTAAAAAAAATAAAAATAAAATGGAACAGGCAACTAGACATTGAGGTTTATAGTCAAACTCAAAAGTAGCCTTGCATTTTCCATTTAAATAAAATTAGCAGTCAGGTTGCAATAAATACGTCATCTTTTAATATGTATAAATTTTGTAATATAAATGGTGCTGCCTTATATATTGTGTTAAAGATAATCTCATTAAAAGGGTTATTATACATAATATAAAAATATTGATAAGAAAAACTTTTATATATATTTCAATATTTTAATCCCAGTTTGATAATGTACTAAAAAAAAATAACAACTTACTAAAAAAACTGCTTTCTCTATCTGTCTTCTTTATTTATTTATTTATTTATTTAATAGTTGAATAATTCTTTTGGTTTTAAAACGAAATGAATAATAGAGGAAGTCATTCATCCCAAAAAAAAAAAGAAAAAAGAAAAAGAAAAACACAATAGAGGAAGTTTTAGTTATAGCAGTTGGTAGAGGCTCAAAACATAGCATAGGGGTTGGACGAAAAATGAAGTAATCGACCACGGCACAGCTTATGTTCATTCTCTCTGCAAAGGAAGACACTGTAACTGCTTGATCTTCTTCCCCTCGAATCAATAGATACAAGCTCTTTGCTATGCGGTCTTTGAAAGACGGCTTTATATATCACGTCCATGTCATAAAAGCTGGTTTTATACCTACTATTTTCACTTGCAATCAACTCATCCATTTGTATTCTAACTATGGCTTTGTTCGTGAAGCTCGGAATTTGTTCGATGAAATGCCCCAACGAAATGTTTTCTCTTGGAATGCCATAATCTCTGCTTATATCAAAGCAAAAAACTTGAAACAAGCAAGGGTATTGTTTGACTCTGCTTCTCAAAGGGACTTGGTTAGTTATAATTCAATGCTTTCGGGTTATGTAAGCGAAGATGGATGTGAGACAAAAGCACTGGAACTATTTTGTGAAATGCAATCTTCGCGTAATAATGTTAGAATTGATGAGTTTAGTCTTACCACTATGCTTAAGTTCACTGCAAAGTTAGCGATGGTGACTTTTGGTAGGCAATTACATTCATTTATGGTGAAAACAGGCAATATTTCAAGCGGGTTTTCTGTGAGCTCTCTCATTGACATGTATTCTAAATGTGGGTGTTTTAAAGAAGCACGGCAGGCGTTTTGTGGGTGCAGTGGGGTTATTGACCCGGTTTCAAAGAATGCAATGGTGGCAGCTTGTTGTAGAGAAGGTGAATTGGTAATGGCTATTGATCTTTTTCAGAGCAAGTCAGAGCTGAATGACACTGTATCTTGGAACACATTGATTTCTGGGTTTTCCCAGAATGGTTATGAGGAAGAGTCCCTGAAGTTGTTTGTTCATATGGCACAGAGTGGGTGTAGATGGAATGAACACACTTTTTCTAGTGTTTTGAGTGCTTGTGTTGGTTTGAGGAGCTTAAAGGCTGGAAAGGAAGTCCATGCGTTTGTCTTAAAGAATGGATTGAGTTTGAATCCTTTCATATGGAGTGGAATTGTTGATGTCTATTGCAAGTGTGGCAATATGAGGTATGCAGACTCAGTTCATTTGAGAATGGGGATTGGAAATTCATTTTCAATAACCTCAATGATCGTGGGCCATTCATCTCAAGGTAATATGGTGAAAGCACGTGAACTTTTCGATTCATTGGCAGAAAAGAGTTTGGTTGTCTGGACTGCTTTGTTTTGTGGATATGTGAAATCATGTCAATGTGAACCTGTATTTGAACTTTTAAGTGAATTCAGGGAAAAGGAATCCATAGCTCCCGAGGCTTTGATTCTCATCAGTGTGCTCAGTGCTTGTGCAATACAAGCTGCCTTGGATCCAGGTAAGCAGGTTCATGCCTACATACTGAGAAGCGGGATTGAAATGGACAAGAAGTTAAGCAGTGCTTTGGTTGATATGTATTCAAAGTGTGGGGGTATCATGTATGCAGAGAAGATATTTCAAAGAGATTTTGACAGAGATTCAATCCTTTACAATGTAATGATAGCTGGATATGCTCGTCATGGTAATGAGAAGAAAGCTATCCAGCATTATGACGAAATGTTGGAGAGAGGTTTCAGACCTGATGCAGTAACCTTTCTAGCACTTCTATCAGCTTGTAGTCACTGTGGTTTAATTGAATTGGGCGAGCAATTCTTTTTCTCCATGAAAAAAGATTATAACATACTACCAGAAATCGACCACTATACTTGCATGATTGATATATATGGGAGGGCTAATGAACTCGGAAGGGCAATAACATTCATGAGAAAGATTCCAATAGAATTGGATGCTGTTATCTTGGGAGCATTCTTGAATGCTTGTCGGATAAATGGAAATACGGAACTTGCAATAATGGCTGAGGAGAAGCTATTACAAGCTGAAGGGTGTAATGTGGATCGGTATGTGCAGTTAGCTAACCTCTATGCTGCAGATGGGAATTGGGATGAAATGGGGAGAATAAGGAAAAAGATGAGAGGGAAGGATATCAAGAAGACTGCTGGTTGCAGTTGGTTATACGTGGAAAATGGAGTTCATGTATTTACTTCTGGTGATAGATCTCACTCGGAATCAGAGGCTATATATTTAACACTAGCCAGCTTGACTGAAGAACTCTATATTTAACCCTATTCCCCATTAGGAATTCTTTTAGTTAGGCAGAAGAAAACCAAGCTGTAGCAGTTCCTCAGCCACTTCTATCAAAATATTAAAAAGAGGATTGTTATGGAGTGAAGTTCAATGATCAAAAGAATCCAAACTTGACTTAGTGACTTTCATTAACAAAAAAGAAAAAAAGAAAAAAAAAATGAATCCAAACTGAGGCTGCAAATTATTCAGATTGGAATTCTGCTTTTCAGGACAAGATAAGCCATCCCACTTCATTACTACTATGTTCCTTCAGGTATGCATTTGCCTTTTCTTGGTTGGTGCAGTTTATAGAAGTCAGATTTTCATTAAAAAAAAAAAAAGAGTTTATAGAAGTAAGAAATACCCAAAAATAAAAGCCACATTATTTAACCATTTGATCTTCTTCTTTTTTTCTTTTTCTTTTTTTTTCAAATTTTTATTATATTTTGGGAAGAAAGTTGAAACTCAGGTCCAAACGCTATGGTGAAAATTAAAAACAAACATGGCACAGAGATTATGAGATTTGCTAATCAAATCAAACTGGTAGAAGGATTCTGGTGGCTTTTCATCAAACAAATTGACCTACTCTAAATATAATTGACAAGTTTTTTTTGTTTTTTTGGTAAGTTAAACATAATTAAGAAGTTGTTCCATTCCAATAAATCAATTTTTATATATTTTAGGGAAGAAAAAAAAAGACCAATTTTACATTTTTTATGCTCGAGTGTTTGATTTTTGTTTATCCGATCGCTTCTTACCGTTAACTAAACTATAACAAATTAACAATTGATAGTAAATATTTCTTTTATTTCTGTTCAAGTAAATAAATAAGTAAAAAAAAATGGACTATAAGTAAAAAATTGAAACGTAATTATGATGAAAACTTTGACAAATTAAAAAAGAGAAAAGGAAAAAAATAATTAATTCAATAAAGAAAATGACACTATATTTGTTAAATTTAGGGCAAATTTCATGGTGAATGTGTATCCAATTAAAATTTTACCCTTCAATTTATCATAAAATTTTATGTGATAAATTGTTTCAAAAAAAAAAAGAAAAAAAACCTGTTATAAATTGATACTTGTTGTAACATAAAAAATTGACATTTAAAAAAAAAAAAAAAGTTCCTGAAAAAAAAACGGCGGATTTTATAAGTTTCGGTTCGCTGGAAAATATCTGTGAAATATTGGTTCCTTTCCATTTGCTTTTAGGGTTTCTTGGAAGGGAAGTAATAATTTTCCTTCTTTTATCACGGTTGGAAGTTTGAAAGCCCTAATACTGTAGAATTGAGCAATTTTCATGGCTTTCCCAAGCGAGGTCTGCCAATCTCTTTTTCTATCTCTCACTAACAGTTATCATCTTCTTCCCTGTTTGATCTGTTTCTCGAATTGCGTTTTATATATTCATATATATTATTAATTTTTATTTTATAGTCGTTTGGGTGCGTTAATTTGAACAATTCTAAAACTGCTGTTTGCTGGGTTACTAATTTTTTTCCCGATTAATTCAGCTGGGATTGCGAGTTCTGCTTTACCCACTCGATTCTAACATTGTTGTCCGTACAGCATGGTAAGCTTCCGAATTTATTTATTTATTCAACTTGTATGCGTCTCATGACTTATGTTTAATTTTCTGTTCTGGGTTCAGTTTTTGTGAATGATAATTTGTTTTTGTCTTTTAGCCTAAGCCTTTTATATTATATATGACCAATTTTTTTATCTCATTTCTTTTCTTCTTCTTTTTGCATAGAAGAAGTAAACAGCGTTTTTGAACACTATGAATTGAACCCTTCATTTAGTTCTGTATAATCCAACTACTCTAAATGATGAAGATGAATATCCTATTGGAGTTGGTGGAAATAAATTCAGTTTTCCGATTTAAAAAATTGTAGAAGGTGCTTTCTACTTCAAGAAGGTGGTCTTTAAAGTAGAGATCATTTTTGGGAATTGGAGATGTTCTTTATCCCTATCCAGAAAACCAAGTTAACACCGGATACATAGTTTTGAATTGATAGAAGTGTTGTATTGCAGTTGTTGCGTGGGGATTGCTTTACCAGTTTTCTCTACTTTTAAAGCTATTGAGCAGAAAGATGGAGACGAACAACAGCGATTGCTTCTTTATTGGGCAGGTTAGTAGAAATCTCTACGTATTAACATCCTTAAACAATCACTGCTGCTTATTTTCACAACAATATCTATGAGGTAGAGTGTATCTAGAGATACTGAAAGAGAGATCAAGCATATTCAATGATCTTAAGAATCTTCAACTAACAAGTTTAATATACTGTATCAGATGACTACTTGATAATATCCTGATTTACTTACATTCTCTGTGTGTGCGTTTTCTTCTGGTTTGGTCATTGAACTTCTAAATGATTAGGTACCTACAGGTTTTCTAGCTTTAGTTGCTGTTTGTAGCGTATCTGTAATTCCAATTGCATTGTCTGGTCCCCTTTTATGTATATTCATCTTGTTCATTGCAGCTTATGGATCTTTCACTATTGCAGAAGCATTCACAGACAAATTAATCTCCTGGTAATTCTCAATGTCAACATGATTTGTTTTGTTGAATGAATTAAATTTTCTGAGATACATTTAATTGTAGTATTTGTTACCTTGTAAATAACCATGCATGTGAATTGAGTTGTAAAGTTTAAAAAAGAAAAAAAAGAAAGAGATAATCTATATTGTTTTGTTTCTGTTTTGCCCTTGAATGGTTAATTAACCTTGTAATCAAACGAAATTGTTTTGTGTGGTTGTACTTGTATGCTTTTGTTTTTTGGTAGTTTTGATGATATTATTTTATAGATTATTATTCATCATGCTTTCATTTAGATTTCATTTTGTATCTTGTGCTATTCATTGGTTAAAGTTTGTCTCAACTTTAGGAATTCAACTCCATTCAATTTTTGTATTATAATTTATATGCATCTTTTTATGCTTATATTAGTTGTGTTTCATATATTGTTTATTATTTGTTCACCTTTTAAGAGTTTGTTGGCTTTAGAGAACATATTGTGCTGCATGATCTGTTGTTCTTGTATACTTGTGTTGAAGCCACAATGGATAGAATGTCAGAAACTATCCCATAAGCCATAGGATGCATAATAGAAAATCAGTTTTCGAATAGAAGATAATGAAAATAGACCCCACGGAAATCTCAACTATTGATGTAATTATTGTGCCTAAAGGTCTTCAAACCAATCTATTGATTAAATTGGCTTTCTAAAATTAAAGAAATACCTAAAGGAAGTGTAAAATAGTCTCTAGAAACTTTATGAAAAATAAAATACTTCTTACAAAGTATACAATGTGATCTAGACCTGCAGCTCGTAGCTTGACTTGGAAGGTCCTTTCCCATTTGTAAGGAAAAAAAAAATTTATTTTCTAATGCAAAATTTTATTTTCTTATATCCTTGCATATATAGCCTTTATATAATTAGAAGTTTACTCTTTCTTTCCTGTTTAAAAGGAGCTTTCTGCCTTTGATGTTGTCTGCTTTAAGATATGATGACCAGGAAAGCATTTAAATGTTGAAGTCAAATATTTTACTCATTTACCAAGACTAGATTGATTGATTCTTAAGCTAACCTTCTGCTATAATGTTTAATATTTGCTTACTTCTTTTATATTTGAAATTTTGATTTGATGATAAATTTACTGCTCTTAACCATCTAAGTAGGCAGTTTCATCCCTGAAAGCTTGTTTTACAGCTTTGTCAATAAGATATTGAAGTCTGAGAATGCTCATTAAACCTTCAGGTTTCCACTCTACTACCATATGAAGTTTGCATTTCTTGTTTGGTTACAACTTCCATCTGCCAATGTAAGCTTCTGATTGCTTTAAGTTTCTTTTCTTCCTGTTACCAGTTTCTCATGCATTACTTTTGTAATGGTGATATTTGACAGTAGTCATAATGAGTTGTTCCATATTCCTCAGTTGCAATTGATATTCTCACCCACTTCCTTTAGTTTTGGAAACTTTTTATGTGTGATTGATGAAATTGGTCAAATATTATTATTTAATACTCTTGTCTTGTGTGAAAAGAAGATAAGAAAAGGTACTGGAGAATTAAGTAATGATGGAAGTTTGGAAACAGCTCATATCACTATCTTCTTGCTGTTGGACAGGGTGCAAAGCATTTGTATATGAGATATCTGCGACCGTTTCTACTGAGACATCAAGCGAGAGTGGATCAAATTGTAGACTTTGCATACAGTGAAATGGTAATAACCCATGTTATCTGATGCTTGTAGTAGAATCCTTTTTAGCGAGCGCAATTAACCTTTTATTGAAATTGGGGTAGTTGAAAATTCTGGTGGATGGACATCCTGCATCTACTGTGCTGCTCAATTGAGATCTGGAGACTATCCTTTATTTATTTGTTTTTTCATTTTCTTTTTTCTTGAGGGTAAACTTGTAGTTTCTTGCAAATTTTAGTCTGAAAATTTTCTGAAATGACAGAGCAAGTGTATCAGTGCACACCAAGCAGAATTCCAGTTTCTAAAGTCAATTTTAGTGAAGATTCTAGCATCAGGTATGGATTTTTAACTTGCTATAGGTTTGAATAATCATACAATACATGATTATTAGTTAAATTTTGCTTTTCACTGTGATTCTGGTGTGCAAACTATCTTCTTTGTGTCGTATTACTTTTAATTGTTCAGCTATGCATCAAGATACAAACTATTTTGTACTTTCACTAATTTTGTCTTACAATTTAATTATCTTAATTAGAATTTTGAAATGTAGTTTTTTCTGGTACATATTTATATACACTAGGTTTATCTAATATAATATTTTGCTATTATGAATACTTATCTATCCTTTTCTTTTCTCCTCAACCAACAAACACAAACAAAATAGTTAGAGATTTTGTACACCCAGTGCGCACGCATGCAAATGGTGCAATTGAAGGCCCAAGAAGTCGAGCTCAGGATTCAGAATCAGACAAGGAAGATTGAGCTCAGGATTATCTTTTATTTGAAGTCAGTGCTTTTTCTTTGGCTTCATATATTGTACATAAAGATAATTTTTTCTGCTTTGTTTTTGTTTTCCAGTTTGTATTTGACACAAATTCTTGATAAAGATACGAGTATAGTTATTTGCCATGATATTGGATTTATTTCTCATGAGGTTTGTTCTCATCTTTGGTTTCATAGTCATGAGCTGAAAAATTATGAACATGTTGGAGATTCAAATCAAATACACTGATTAATATCTTCACTTTTCTTATTAGGTTTTGTTATGGAATATCAACACTCAACAATATAAGAAATAGAACTCCAAGTAGCTGATGAGCTTTTCTTCACCCTCTATCCTACAAATTCCTCTCCACTGCCTAGGGCTCTACACATTACGCAGAACCTTTTTTTTGTTTTTTTATAAATGTTTTGAAATTTTAGACCTAAAGCTTGATCTGTTTCGCAAATCCAAATTTGAACTTGGGATGAGTAATGAGTTTGACCTTGTTAAGTAAATGCTAGGACTGTGTCAAAGTTAGTAGAGGAAAAACAAATATGATTAAAAAATACATCTTCCAAGTGACCATGAGCGCATTCACCCAACAAAAAGTGGCTATGAGCGCCCAGGCCCTTTTCCAGTTCCTATCGTGTACCATTTTGGTTCTGTTTATATTTCAAAGATCACTTGTAGATTAAAAAAATTAAAAAAATATAAAATATAAAACTATAAGAATTCCAAATGGATTCGAAAGATGATTTTGATTCTGTTATATTCAATCATCGCTTGCAGTTGCAGATAAAACAAAACAAAGGCAATTTGAGATTAGATCCAACAACCGCGTCTAAGTGGTGCCTATTAACGTTCAACCAAAACAAAATAAAAACTATTGCCCAAGAAAATATAAAAATATAAAAAATATAAAAAAAGGAAATGAAAATTCAAGGCGACTCTGTCTCTGCTGAAGAGCTGTGTGATTGCTGTACCTAATAATTTACGCTGCTCTATGTAATTCTATACGAGCCAATTACCATTTTCAAATCTTAAACTCTTCTGTCTGTCTCTCTGAAATCTGACACTCTGTTTAAATGGCTTTACTTTCAGATCCTTCTCTATCCTTCTTCTACTTGTAGCCATGACCCAGTATTTGTTTTTTTCTTTTTCTTAAATAAAAATTGCTCCTCTCTCTCGTCTGAGTTGTTGAGAAGAGCGAGCCATGGCGGGTCGTAGAGATGGGCCGTTGATGAGGAACAACGCGCAGTCTTTTTGCAAATCGAAGATCACAGGCGCCATAGCCATCGGAGTCTTTTTCGGCTGCGTCTTTGCCTTGTTCTTCCCCAATGGGTTCTTCGTTTCTAGCTCTGCTCCAGTTCTCAGTCATCACCTTGCCAAATCCATTACTCAGGTTCGACTTTCTTTTTTTTTAATGTTTTTGGCATTGAGTAATTATTCATTGTTTGATATGTGAGAAATTTAGGAATTGCTTATTAATCTTTCACATAATTATTTCAAAAATAATAGTATAATAACTTCGATGCAAAAATTAAGCCCGTTGACCACAACTCTGTGCAATGACTCTGAATCCGGTGGTCTTTTGGGTTTAAACCAAGCCTAAGTAATTGATCCGTGTATGCTTTTTAATTTGGCAATGGATATCGGTTTGAATTTGTTGATCTTCTTCTATTGTCAATACTATTAAGATAGAAAAACCTCTGTATGATTTTTTATGCGTCTTAATATAAACGCATTTTTATACCCATTTAGTAAAACTATGAGATGAATCTTTGACGCATTTATTGGATCTTTTCATCTTTGATTAATTGCTGAAATGAGGTTCATAGAGATGATATTCATTCTTATCATTTTATACTCTAGGTTGATTCAACCCAATGTGAGTCATCCGAAAGGATTAACCTGTTGAAATCGGAGTTCATAGCAGCGTCTGAGAAAAACACTGAGTTGAAAAAACAGGTTAGGGAATTGACTGAAAAGCTTCAGTTGGCTGAGCAAGGGAAAGACCATGCACAAAAGCAAGTTCTTGTTTTGGGTGATCAGAAGAAAGCTGGACCTTTTGGAACTGTGAAGGGCTTAAGAACCAACCCTACTGTTGTGCCTGATGAATCTGTGAATCCAAGATTGGCAAAGATTTTGGAAAAGGTTGCTGTCCAGAGAGAGCTTATAGTTGCACTTGCAAACTCTAATGTAAAGGAGATGTTGGAAGTTTGGTTTACTAATATTAAGAGAGTGGGTATACCCAATTTTCTGGTTGTTGCTTTGGATGAAGATATTGCAAAGTTCTGTGAATCTAATAATGTAACAGTGTATAAGAGAGACCCGGATGAAGGCGTTGATTCAGTTGCGAGGACCGGAGGAAACCATGCCGTCTCAGGATTGAAATTCCGTATCTTAAGAGAGTTTTTGCAGCTGGGATATAGTGTTCTTCTATCAGATGTTGATATTGTCTATTTGCAAAATCCATTCAATCATCTTTATCGTGATTCAGATGTTGAGTCCATGACTGATGGTCATGATAACAGAACTGCTTATGGCTTTAATGATGTCTCTGATGAACTTGCAATGGGATGGGCTCGATATGCTCATACAATGAGGATGTGGGTTTATAACTCTGGTTTTTTCTACATCAGACCAACAATTCCATCAATTGAACTTTTGGATCGAGTGGCTGGTCGGCTTTCTAGGGAGTCAAACTCTTGGGACCAGGCAGTTTTCAATGAGGAACTTTTTTTCCCTTCACATCCTGGGTATGATGGTTTACATGCTGCCTGTAGAACTATGGATTTCTATCTCTTTATGAATAGCAAGGTTCTCTTCAAAACTGTGAGAAATGATGCCCCTCTGAGTAAGTTGAAGCCGGTAATTGTTCATGTAAATTACCATCCTGATAAGCTTCCACGAATGAAAGCAATTGTGGAATTTTATGTTAATGAAAAGCGGGATGCATTGAAACCTTTCCCTGATGGTTCAGAGTGGTAAAATTCTTTCTGATTCTGACAAGTGCACTTGGCATGCAGTGTAAATGTTCCAAAGCAAACATGTAGGTTAGAAAGACTTGTTCGTTTCCTTTTTGAATGCTGGAATATACTAGAAATATTGTTCAATATCGCACAAAGTTTCATGTTGTTTTTCTCTGTATTAATACTTTACAATCCTATAATCTTGTCAGAAAATGGTGATGGATTTCCTATTTGCACTCTTGCATCAAGCCAATTGATTTACTTAAATTGTTTCATGATACACAGCAGATATTTCTTCCTCTCTTTTTTTTATTTTTCATTTATTGTATCGATGCTATACATAATGAATGCATCTAGCTCTCTAATTCATGATCAGTAACATTGGATCTCTAAAACAGATGATCAAAGTAGGAGATCTTATTTGCAAATTGGAAATGTTCTTAATATTTATCCAATGAATTGAACATGTATAACATCAATGTACTAGACACGAATCAGTTCCTCCATGAGCTACAAAATCGACATGGCATTGCTAGTTAAATTATTAGACGGAAAATTACATTTTGTATGCACCCTGCCTTCGAGCATATAAAATTTGAAAAACCACAGAATTCTCTTATTTATTATTTTAGTATCTTCTAAGTACTTAGGAGTCAACACGAAACTAATTCAGTCAGAGGTAGCTTGTAGGTTTAATCAAAAAGATTGTGTATCTTCATTCTCATCAGGAGTCTCATTTCCACTTGATATTCTTTGTTGATTGCTATTGCTTTCACCATTATCAGAACCAGGTCCTGCAGCTTTTAGATCCCTAACTGCATCTGGCCCATACGTCTCTTCTAGTTCTTCCTGTTACATAGGCAACTCAACTTTATCAATTCAGCTATTTCCCCAAGACCGCAAAACACATTAGTAAGATTTAGATGGCTAACCATTATGGATCTGTTCTCTTCAGTGAGTTTCCCACATTCCTCAGAAACCCTCAATAACCCAGCCCTTAGGGTGGAAATCTCTTTTGCAAGATCCTCCGCCTTCACTTGTAGTTTCTTACATTCTTCCTGGAAGTAATCCACAATCCATATTAAAAGAACAAAATTATAATCAAATAACAGAAGGAAAATTTCTAAGAAATTCTACCAATTCAAGTTAGAATCGAAAGGTTATCAACCAAAGAGAAACAGTCCTTGCCAATTTTATTGAGTAAATTATGTCCAGTTTGTATAGAATATTCTCTCTTCACCAAGAAAGAAAACTTCCTGCAAAGTTTAACATGTTTTTTTCACCTGTCTACGACATCTTGATCTTTTAGCTGACTCCCTATTAGACTGCTTTCTCCTTTCTTTTCTCTGGTCATGCTCTTCCTGTCAAAGGAAGAAACACGGAGATCAGCAAAAGTAAATATTATTCAGTCAAATTGGCATATGCAATGTGTTAGTCCTTGATAGATCGCGTCAGAGAAGTCAAAGTACTAGCACATAGATCAAGCAAAGAGGTGCGGAAGAAGAATGTCTAGGTAAAAATACCAAGGATATAATTTTTCCTCCTATTTCTTTAAAATAGCCAACTTCGTCATTCTTTAGAATATGCATGATAGTTTTAACTATTCATCACTTATATTCTGTTTTTCCATCATGGGTGGAGAATAAGATAGAGCACATCTTAATTGTCTATATAAGGAAAATATATGGAGCAAAATAATGGTTTGAATTTGAAATACTTAGTAAGACTCAGAACTACTTAATGATTTTTGAAAAGTTGAATGTGATAAACAGTTTCAGCAATCTCTGACCATTTGGACTATGACAGCCATAAGTTTCTAATTGTAACTACAATGAGTTACAAATTCTAGAGCCCACCAAAAGATGAACCACAAAACAACCCATGTCATATTGAGAACGGTGACAGATAGCTGTATCTCTGCTGCTCTATAAATCTATTATACGGAAATGATTTCTTGCACAAGTATCATTGCAGAAGCCACTAACAATTGAACACCCGATGGGTCTCACCTTTGTTAGGATTGTTTTTGTGCTAGACCAATTTAAGGCCATTCCCGTGTTCGAATTGGTCTGAACCATGTTTACCACAGAATCCTGCAATCCCAAATCTGCATTTACATCATCATACTGTAAAGTAGCATCCATCTGTGCGACTGCTCCTGTTCAATCGTTACAAGTCATGTACTAATTGAGTTCATATGATTAATGAAAAACTTCAAGACTTACCATCAACAAGCCTCTGATTAGATCTTTGCTTTTTAGCTGCAGAAAAATTCTGAGGAGAAGGTTCTCACTATATTAGTAAAGCCATCAAGTCCAACCATGTGAAATATATATATATATATATGAGTAATTCTAAAATACGGATTGTCACTAATAACATGTTATTATTGACAAATCTCAATTTTTTGTCATTAATAAGTTATTTTTAGTGACGATAGTTCCAGATTTGTTATTAAAAATATACTTTTAGCGACAATCTTCATTTTAATATAATAAAGATATCTTTATTGTAGAATTATTATATATATATATATATGAGTACTACCAGTTTCTAATAAGAATTTTTATGTGATCTGGTTAACAAGGCAAATTGTCAAATCTTTTGGTTAGTCATACAGAAGGCAAAGTAAAACTTACCCGACCCGTATTACCACTCTCATCTGATAAGTCATCAGTTCCAATTGCAGCACTGTTTGAAGAAACATTGGCAAAAGCCTTAGCAAAAAATGCAGTAGATGTCTGCAAATAAACTAAATGTCTGTTTTCTCCGCCCACATGCAAATAACCAAATAAAACAATTTAGCAAAGAATTGCACTCGTAAGAAAAAGGCCACCACCTTTGTAAAGCACCATCACCATCGTTTCTCGAAGGCAAAGTTCTGTTGCCACTTTCACCCAATCTATTCCCTGTAAGAGACTCATTTTCTGAGCTTCTCTTGCATTTCCTCATTGATCCCAAGTCCTTTTCATTGCAGTTTTCTTCTGTTTCTGGGACTCTGAAGACCGCACCCTGACCCATTATGCAACAATTATACAAAATATATGCATCGATAAATGCAGCGTGCAAGTAAGTTCACCTGTTTAATATAACAAAGGAATACAAGCAACTTCTATCCTAATAGTTTAGCCACAAACAAAGAAAGTTACAGTGACATTAGAATAACACATTAAAATAGAATGTTTAAACGTACATTTGGATATGCTGGCAGTTGGTTGGGACTATACTGAGCAGAATATTGAACTGAAGGTCCACAAAGTTGCATTATCTGATGCTGAAAAATCAACAAAAGTATGAAATTAAATCAGTTTTCTTTTTTTCTTTTTTTTTTCTTTTTTATTTCCCAGAATCTAAAAGCAAAGCAGATCACAAAAGAAACTCTCAAATATGCAGAAACTCACCTGGTTTCCCAACATGTAGGCAGAATAAAAACTTGGAGAAACAGAAGCTGTTGAAGTGAAAAAATGATGTGGAGTAGCTCCATAAGGATAAAACGCCTGTTAAAGAGGTCAAAAATATAGTTCAAAACTCTCGTTAATCATCCATTTATTATACAATCACACAAAACACATAAAACGTCTTAACCTGGGGATGAGCTGACCAATCTGACGGTGAAGGTGCTATTGGAACATTCTGCAACAACAATAAATTGGTAAAAACAGCAAGGAGAGAATGAGAGACAACCTGAGCTGAAACCAACGGTTCTAAAGAGTTTGCATTTACTTTGACTTCCCTATCCCCTATTAGCTGGGAAGGCTTAACAACTCCATTAGCTTCATTAGTCCCCATTGAGTCAGTGCAATATGAACTGAATGACCACCTTTATTTCAATCAATAACAATGAAAAATTAAAAATTAAGCCAAAATTAGAATACATATTTATTTAAGAAGAGTATGATTTACATAATTTTACCCCACATTACAACAAAATAACAAAATAGAGGCATAGGTCAATTTTCCCACTACAAAACAGTTTTCTAACAAAATAGTTTTCTAAGTTCAAAAACCCCTCTTTTAATGTTTAATCTGGGTTGAAAATTTTTATATCATTAAGCTCCTTCAAAAAACCCAAATTTGGACAAACCTAAATCAGAATTCAATGCTGATAAAAACCTAAAACCATCAAAATTATTGGATCTCATTTGATACTATGTTTCTTCTTCGGCTGCAATAACAAAAAATACAAAAAACAAAAAAGGCTGTTTTTGCAAATTCCAAGAAGCATTATTATTTTGAATCACTCATACAAAAAAAAAAAATTAAGTTCCTTTAAAAAGCTTAGGCTTTTCATGTTTCTTCAGCAAATTCAATTTGAAGATAAAAGGTTTTGATGTGCGCGTCATTGTGGAAGATAATCTCCAGAAACAATGTCACTATCGTCAATACTAACTCCAATATAACAGATATATAAATAAATAAATAATCTGAAGGAAATTCCGCAGCAAAGAAAATAATATATATATTGAAAACAGAAAAATCAAAAAATTTGCGAACAGAGTAGGAAGAACAAATACTACGAACGAAACATACTTTTCACAAAACCAAAAATCAAACTAAAAGGAAATTTGAGAGAGAGAGAGACAAACTGATTTAGTGGCGCCAAAAGAAAGTCCAGGCGGCGTAAAAAGTTTTCTACTACTGAGAGTGGGTTTTGGATAAACGGTGGATTTTCTACATATACATAGGGATACGGTACGGAACTTCTTTTTTTTTTTTTGGAAATTTTCATTTACACTGTGGAGTAATTATTAAAGTATTTTTTTTTAAGTTTCTAACACATCATCATGTAAACAATTTTTTAGTCTTCACTCTTTTATTCTCTTTTATATAACAGTTTAAATTATATTTATTTTTTACTAAAATTAAATTACTTTTCAGTTTAATAAAATTTCATGTTAATTTATTAAATAAGTTCTTTTTTAAATAACAAATTATAATATATTTTAATGCATTTAATTAAATATATTTGATAAATTATTATTTAGTTAAAAATATATCATTCAACACCGTTACAAGTGGGTTCTAAGTATAAAGTTACTGTTTAAGTCGAGATAACAACAACAACCTTCTTCGCTAAACAAAGTCTCAAGGCCATTTAGAGTTCTAAGTGATCAAAGAAAAATCTAGATTACTGTAGGATCATATGGACCGATAATTTTTAGTGTACAGGATCCTTTATAGAAGGCAAGTACAGAGCATACTTACATCTCGAATGATGATAATAAACATATCATAGAGAAAGGATTTAAAGAAAGAAGAGGGAAAGCTTAGCTAGACCTAATTTCAGGAAACCAAGAAATTTTTTATTTCAAGTTGCTTCTGGTAACAACCATAGCAAAGACCTCCTTATATAGAAGGAGAAAACAGACAAACACACAGCAAATCAATCGACAAAAAGCAAAAGCACACTATTTTTTTACACTGAAGGAAAAGCAGAAAGTAAAAGGAAAAGTGATCAGTTATTACTATTACACACCAAAAGTAAGAACTTTTATCATGACTAGACAAGCATGCGCCGAAAGCAACGATTTTTTTTTGAGCCTTATCTACTGTTTTGATATGAAGAAAGGTTGAAATTTATGTAGTCTAAATCATCAGAGTCTTCAATCTAAGGGTACATTGGATACGGATGGTGTGATGAGTTACCATCATCTGAGCTGGTATGCATATCACTTGGGCGATCATCATCATCATTAGGGCTACAATTCATAGAATCATCAAGAGGCTAAGCATCCTAAAAGACAGAGTTCTAAAAATATTATGGTGGGACCTGGGATAGTTCCATTAGATAGTCCATAGGCAAACTGTCAACAGGATTTTCTGTAGAACTTGGGCCTACTGAGAGTGTCCTGTAATGGATGGGCCAGCAGTAGATGGGCCTGCGACAAATGTTCTTGGACTGGACAGAGTGTCAAAGATAATGAATACTTCATCTGGTCAGAAGAGAAGAGCAATACCATTAATTTCGCAGAGATGTTTAACCAATTAAGATTTTCGGGCTTGAGAAAGCCTTTTCTCATAGAATGTGTTCCATTCATAAACAGTTTTGAGAGGCCAACACTTCCTAGTAGTATTGTTAAGAACATAAGGCCTATAAAGGATGAATATTGAAGTGATCTGGTTCTGTTCCAGATGTGATAATTTCCACACACCTTTTAACTGCACAATTTTATAAAGTTCTTATTTCCACCATTTGAGAGGTTGAAACCACTCACAAAAGGTCCAGATGAAAGAGGCATGCCAATCAAGGTTCAAAAGATGATTGAGAAGAGTTATTGTAGCGATAATCAATACAATGGTTTTATCTGTAACACAACACCATAAGTACCATAAGAAGTGATTGGAAAAAGTTCCTGAAAAATCATAAGAAATAGGAACAATGGGGTATCTTTCATCATCAAAGAGAGTTGGAACATCATCAAGATCCATTGTGTTAAGAACAAAGTTTAAATAAAAAACTCTCTTTGTTTTGGCAAACTCATGGATTAGATCAGGAGTTGTGAAATCATTGAGTTCCAAAGGAAAATTGAACTGCATTGAAGCTTTATCAGGTGATTCAGAAGGGCCAGCCATTAAGATCATTGGAAGTGAAGTAAAGCGAGAAATCAGCTTCATTGGTTGGGGCGTGGATAAGAGATCAGGAATGAAATTTTCTTTGCCTTTTAGGTGTTTGACAGTGAAGTCGTATTTGGCGAACCAATCTCTTAGTCTGAGAAGCTATTTATCTAGAAGGGCTTTATTCTTAAAGTCAAGAACTTTGAGAAAAGAGGAATTGTCCATCTGTATAAAAAAATGATAACCAAGAAAATGAAATTCAAACTTTTTAATTTCATACTTTACCGCAATAATTTCTTTGTAACATATATGATAGTGCTTTTCAGCATGTTTGAATTTTCCACTGGCATGTCCACAATAATGACGTTTGCCATTTTCATCTTCTTCAAAAAGGACATCACTCCAATAATCATCACTAGTATTTGTCTGAAGAATACATTGACAAGTACCAGGGATCTTCAGAGGATGAGGGCAGTTAACTATTTCTTTCAATTTTCGAACTGCATCAGTTTGGGCCGGACCCCAAAGGGGAGGATTTTTTTAAGAAGGGCCGAAAGTTGGCTGGAGTATTGGGCCACACAAAGGATGAACTCACGAACATAGTTGATGATACCAAGGAATCGCTGTATTTGTTTTGGTGTGAGCTTTTCATAAGGGAAGTAGGTCAACTCCTGGGTCAGATGTGCTTCTGGCTGGTATATTCCATCTTGGATGTGAAAACCAAGAAAGTTTATAAAGGATTAGGCCAGGAAACTATTCTGTTCAGAAAACATAATCTCATATTGATATGCCAGATGAAAGAATTAGGCCAAAAGATTTTGATGGGCTTCATGAGTTTCGGAAAACAACAAGATATCATTAATGTAAATAAGGGCATTATAAAGGATGGGTTCGAATATTTTAATCATGGCTTTTTGAAACAGTGAAAGAGTCACCTTAAGTCCAAAAGGAATGACGGTCCATTGATACTGGGCATTAGGTATACAAAAAGCAGTCTTATGCTTGTCAATGGGATGAATGCCAATTTGCCAGAAACCGACTTTAAGGTCAAATTTTGAGAAAATTTTAGCCTTATGAAGCTGAACAAATAAAGGTTGGATTTATCATCTTTAAGGAATAGGTTCAAAGGTTTGTAATCAATGATCAGTCTCTTATTTTTTCTCACTATCTCAGACCTTTTTTCAACATAGAAGGCCTAGCAAGCCCAATCAAAAAAAATAGGTTCGATAAGACCTTGGGCCAGAAGCTGAGAACATTCATCTCAGACTAGCTTAAGATCATACGAAGTTATTCCAGGATGGGAGGCTTTAGTAGGATTGATGTCTTCATTTTTCTTGAAAATAAGATAGATGAAGAACTCCTGGTTTCTCCATAAGGGAGACGAATGAATTTTTTCAAAATCCTCGTAGGAGTTTGCACAGAGTTGAAGAAGTTTACTCTGTATTTCAGTATAACGGTCTTGGACATGTTGCAGAGAGAACAATTTTGGAATGTTAGTATAAGATTTAAACTGATTCTTATACCTGATGCCTAGAGGGAGAATCCTGAGATGTTGAGCCTGAAAGTAGACATCCATTCCAATGAGAAGGTCTTTATCTGGGAGTTTGCTTCCCAGATTGTGAGTCCACACAATACAGTTAGGAAAGAACTTAATACCAATTTTTCTCTTAGTAATAAGATCTACCTTGAACACTTTGTCATCTGCAGCTTTGAAATATTCTTTGTGAGTAATCCAAAGATCTTTAGGAATAACTGAAGAATTCATCATAGTTTTGTGAGCACCTGTATCCATATAAGCAATAAGCTTAACATGATTATCAAACTTAGAAGAGAGAACATATACCTCAACATTTGGAATTGGATGAGGCATTTGATTGATGTTATAGATCTGTTCGATTTTGTAAAGAGGAACACAAGAGCTGTCATCAATCCAGAAAATGTTTCATGAATTGCAAATATTGTATCTTCATCATCATGGGACTGTTATTCATAAAGAGATTTGAGGTCAGCATGTTTTTTATCTTGAGAGATTGGAAAAGATTGAAGCTGCTGGAGAAGACGAGCTGATTTTGGTTGTTTGTTTGGACATTTTTTGGCAAAGTGACCTTTTTTGACAGGACCCAAACCACATAAATCATGCCTACATGACTTAATATTTCTATTAAGCCAATAAGCAGTCATTTATCTCTACTAAACCATTATCAAAAAAATGAAATCTAACAAACGAAAAAAATTCATCTACTGCCAACAATTTTATTAAAAAAATTCAGCAGTATTTCGTCTGTTTTTCTGACATTCCCCAAATACATATAATTACAATCATGCAAGGAAAAGCATTCCTATACACTATCAAATCTACCAGAAAATATTTCCCAATCAGAAAATCACCTCTCGGTAAATAACTTGACATTCAAATGAATACATCATTTATATAATTCGTAGCTGGACTTAGTATAAAATCTGAGCTGTCTACATACCTTTATCAATAGGGATCAAGCTACATATAGTTCTTAAAGCACATTTACACCAAATATGTCACTTCTAATACAATTTATATTCAGAAGTCAATTTGACAAACATATATTCTAAACCACTTTCAACCACATCAATAATCCAAAATAAGCTCTAACAATTAACAGGAAGCTTAATCGAAGTAAAACACATAAATATCAAAATATAATACATACATATTTATACCACAAATCATTAACTAAATTAATCTACCAGTCACAATTCATCCACTCATTATTGAAACATCAAATCCACACTTTCAGTGTATATATACATATACATTTATATATATATCACAATCATAATACATTCACACGAACAAGTATCAGAAGTGCTCAAATTCATCCCACACTTTAAACAAACAACCATTACAAAACTATACACATTCAATGTATATATATATACACACATACTCACATATATGCATAATTATTTATAGTCATTACATTCCTCATAGGCCATTCCAACCCACAATTCATAATTGCTCTTAACTCATGATAATCCTTCAACCTAAATTTAAGCTTCATATATTAATTATAAATCACCAAACAATTTCCATTTTTAACAGTTATCACCAACATAGCTCAAAATTAAGTAAATTCCAAATACTCAATTATAATACGCAAATTATATATCAAAATGAAGCTTGAAGAGTGTAGGTATCAATAGTAATCTTACTTTGTCCAATTGCCGCTGGTGATGGCCGAAAAATGGTCAGAAAGTCGCGACTGAATACTAATCCAACACACCGCTCATTTGAGAAGGATTCGGGAAGAAATGATCGTGGATTTGGGTTAAAGGGGTCCAAAATAGGGGGAAAGGACCGACTCCGCAACCAGAACCCGCCGAAATCCGGTGACCGGAGGAGAAACACGTTCGTCGGTTTCTTCAAACCTTTCGGTGACTCACGGGGTTTCACGGCCAAAGCTTGGAGGGGAAAGGTAGAGGGCGACATGGGCAACCTTTCATAGGTGGTGGGTTGGCCGATTCCTCGCCGGAATCTAACGATTGCAGACAAGAAGCTGACCTGGTGTATCGCGTTTCCTGGCGATTTGGGCTGCTCCACGAGCAAAAACTATCACGGTTGAGAAGAGAAGGTCACCAGCTCCAAGTTCTGGGTAATTTCTGGCCCAAGCTCGCCGTAAATTGGCCATTGCCGACGAAGGGGAGAGGGGCGGTGGGGGCTGCGTGAAAGAGGTCGACTGGGAGGCGTTGGGTGTTCTTCATTTCTAGACCCTTCTGGAAAATTTAAGAAATACAAGCAAGGGCAATTTAGTCATTTCACTCTTTTAATGTCAACCTTGCAAAATTACCAAAATGCCCCTCACACTATTTTAACCATAACTTCACGGTCTTATCCCCAAATCAAGCATACTACCAGTCTACGAACTCGTATCAATTAGCTCTACGCAATGGTACCATCATCAAAGCCAAATCATATCCACACAAAAAGTCAACCATGGGTCCATTCATGGTTAAACTGGCCAAACTTGGAAATTAAAGTATTTTCTTAAAACAGGATGTTACATTTTTTCTCGTAGATAAAGCATCGATCTGATTTATTGAAGCTTTGTTGCTTTCTTCTTTTAAAGAACCGGACATTTCTAAAAGAAAATTTAGATTTCTTCTTTTCAGAGAAAGGTAAGCGAGTTTTTTGGAAGTGGTTCTTTTTCTTTGTTAGACAGGAACATTTATTCTCTCTACATTTGATTTGGAGATAGGGCTTGTGGCAGAGTTTTTCAAACTTAGAATCTCGTTTCATGAATCGAGACCAATAGGTATGTTGTTCACATATTTTTTCTAGAACAACAAGAGCTTTCTAGTGGATTTCTCCAAGAGTGATCTGAACGAGGTTTCTGTTGTCAACAGTGAGCTCTCTTTCAAGCTCTGGTCGAATTTCTTCAGGGAGAAAGGTGATATAAACCTGTCTGAGTTTAAGGCTATTAAAGCCATTGAGAGAATAAAAAAGTTTAGACATCCTCTTATAGTGAATGTCCAAATCTTTCCTTTTGAGAGAGCAGCATTTCATAAAAAATGATCATTAATATTTTGTTGGTGCTGCGGCTGAGGTCTTTCCATCAATTGAAGACAAAGCTCTGAAATAGCTTTGATAGGACCCGACCCGCAAAGATCCTGCCTGCGTGACTTAA
>QANX01006483.1:6900-62567 GCA_003254975.1 Ochetophila trinervis
TTTTCTTAAAGCAAATTACAGATTTACTGCACTTTTGTTATATTCATATATTAAAAAAATTATTAGCAAATATATAATAAAGAGAACTGAAAAAAAAATCATAATTTTTTTTGTTAAACTTTTAGTTTCAATCTTTTAAATAGTTATAAGTAAAAAAGAAAAAGAAAAAAAAAACAATATTAACATGATATTATTATTATTATTATTATTATTATTACTATTATTATTACTATTACTACGATGAAGAAAGAGGCCAGGAAAAAAAGTAAAAAAAAAAAAAAAAAGTAGTAGAAACTACAATTGTGAGTGAGATATGTACAAAAAGAGTAGATTGAATTAATATGAAATTATAGTTTTCTCTACCTTACAAAAAATGGTTAGAACTTAGAACTAGAAAGGGCTGACATTGTGAGCCAACTTCAAGAGGAATTCAGGAACAAGACGTCTTCTTGGAGGAGCCACAGCATCTTTAGCAAGGGCCTCTGAGTCCTCAGCATGAATAATAGCTACTAAATCTTCAAACATCTGATCTGAACCACCTCTCATTGGATCCTTAATCACCATTTTCCACCAAAAACATAGATTATTCAGGAGAAAAAAGACCCCCAGATTAAAACTTGATGAACAAGAAAAAAAGAAAAAAACTAAGAATTTAAAACTATAACAGTTTTGCATTGGTGGAAATCAAATGAGTTATGCAATGGATAAAGATGAGACAGAAGCAAACCAACAGTGGCAACAGTATGCGAGAAGACTTAATTGATTGGAGCATTCTATGATTTACACAGAAATTGTTAAAGGAAGCATCTTATGTGCCATCTTACCTGAAGAAACAAATCTGTATGTGTCTTCCCTTCATACAAAATTGCTTCAGCTTTAACTCCAGCTCTTTTAAGAGTTTCTGCAAAATTCTTGCTGCGCAAAGGAATACAAGAGAAAGATTAAGAAAACCAATATGCAGATTACTACATACATTTATACAAGTGTCCAGCTGGCTGCCGAGCTAATGCAACATAGGTGAAAGAAAATTTAACATGAAATTGAGGACTATAAGTATGATACTAGACAATAACAGTGATACTATTAAACATAGTTTGAATCAGTAACAGTAAACCTTTGAGTTATAGGGTTAAACTATAGTGAAACCCCTATAGTAAAACAGAAGGTTTCATGGCATGAACCCTCTATTTTTAAGTAATATTTTGTCTATAATAAGTAACATTTGTCTATAATGAGTAATATTTTTTCATAATGAGTATTAGTGTCTTTAACAAGTAATATTAGTCTATTATGTGTCATATTTTGTCCATAATAAGTAACATAAATCTATAACGAGTAACATTTTTCCATAATAAGTAATATTGTCTATAATGAGTAATATTTGGTTCATAATGTGTAATATTTAATTCATAATAAGTAATATTTTTGAGGGGTTAATGAAACCCCTCAAACAAAGGGTTTCACTACAGAAATTCCCTCGAGTTATAGCATGTATCTCCTCCCTATGTCATTCACCTCCAGAAGCAGTGCAACTTTGTGTGGGCACTGGTCTGAAGGGTGAGAAGAGAGTTTACATCCTAGAAGTACTTTGAACATGCGACAAGTATTGCTATCAGAAAGTCTATACAAAATATATCACCAATAATCTATTGTGCCACATTCTAATAGTTTAATAGATTCCACTAGACTGTAACAAGCAGGTTTTATTTATAGTGCAATATCATCTTGCTATTCAGTCCAGAGGAAATTTATACCTTGCATCTGATGGTATTGAATAATCTCCAGTACCATGGAATAAAATAATAGGAGGCAGGCGAGAAACTGCAGTTCTAATGTTAGGGTCACGTGCCAATACTTCAGGAGAAAATCGTTGAAGGGATTGTTCCCCTTCCATTATGCTGCATGAAGTTTGGGAGAAAGCAGCAATAAAGCAGTAACTAACAAACTTTTAAGGCACTATAAAAATGTGTATACGATGTGCCCTCCAAGAGATTAAGAAAGTATATATACCTTAGAAAGATAGAACGGTACAAACCTCGACTATGGAAGTGATCTACCAAATCATACAAATTATACCTGTTTTGTGCATTATTAAAGGGGAAAAAAAAAATACTATAAATATAACATTAAAGTGCCTACGCAGGGTTCATATCATAGAAAACAAAGAAAAGAAAGTATTACTTATTGCAGAACTTCTGGATTACATATCTGTCAAGAGTTATTTTCAAGATTACTTAAAATCAGACACATATCAATGGTTTATCCAACTATTTATTAATCAGAGTTTGCCTAGCGAAAGAATTTGAAATTTCTGTTAGGACTGTAGTTGAGATGAAGCTAAACTTCAGCAACATACTTTCGGCAAAATTTATCCACCCTCGCTTACAAAGTTATATTATGCAAATCTACATTGAAGAAGGCTATTCGAAGAATTTTCTCAAGAACCTGGTCAACTAAACCATGAAAGCAATGCAGTACGCACTAATCATTAACATATTTACATTCAAGATCTTTCATCACCTCCTAAATATTTGCTTAATGAACGCACAGTTTCAGAGTCAGTTCAGTTTAGATGTCTTGTCTTGTATGAAATTATCTTGCAAGGTTCATTTTCACAGGGAAGTTTCTACAAGGTTCATATAAAGTAATAACATTTACCCTCCAGACAACCCAAAGTATGCCTTTATCTGGGAAAGACTCCAAGAAATTCTCTCCCCTTCACCAGCTTCCTTGATTGCCTGTTCTAGCAGTGTGCATGCAGCAATATGAGCACCAGCTGACTGTCCCATTACATAAATCCTAAAGAGACAAAGCATCAAAAGACCACTTTTTAATATATGCCAAAATAAAAAATAAAAAAGAAGAGAGAGAGAGAGTGGAATTAGTATATTCTGTTTTTCATTTAGTAGAAACATTTAATAGAAAAGAGTGGATTTACACTCTTCTCTTTCCTTTCTTCCTTTATTATGTAACATGGTATTAAAGCCTTAAATCCCTAGTCCTAAATCGGCAGCCAGATTTCAAAGAAAGACCATACTTCTTGTGCAACCTTTACAAAAGCTATACCTAAATATCTATCTGTGTTATTTGGCCCCTAAGCTAGGTATTGATATACACTAGCTTGAAGGTAAGTACTGAAATAAGGATTCACTGTGTATTATTTACTGTTAAGATTTCTTCAGAACTAGTATGTACGTCTTGTATTACTTATCTCTAACAAAAAAAGTGTGTATTTTCTCTCTTCCCTTTCTCTTCTTTCCTATATTATCTAACACAAGAAAATTTAATATTACCTATTAGGATCACCTCCGTATTCAGCAATATGATTGCACACAAATGAGATACCTTGAGAAGCATCATTTACCATGTCACTGATGGTTCCCTGAGGGAAATTCCTGCACAGAAATGTCAAGTTGTCAACTACAAATTTAGCACTACAAATAATAGTTGACATGCATTTTAAGCTCAGCATCATACTAAAGCTACCAATACATGGAACCATACTTAATATCAAGCCTGCTTTCTTTCAAGGATGTAATACATATGATCTTGACATCACATAAAATAATCCCTAAATGAGGAAGCCAAAACTACAGTTTCAAGTACAATTTGATACTTGATATTTCAAGTCTAAGGGTGTGTTTGGAGATGCTTTTGTAGGAAACATTTCTCGTAAAAAAGTAGATTTTTCAGATATTAGATAAATTTAATGAATCTATTGGTAATATAATATAATATATCATTTCGTAGAGAAATTTTTTTACATTAGTAAGAAATATGTGATTTTAGAACTCTTCTGGTTCTGTAGAGGCCATATTATGAAACTTTATCCCTATATTGTTAATCAGAAAACTTCATCCATTAATCCATTACAGCATTTTCATTTGGCCAAATGGCATCTATTTTGTAGAAAATCAATGTTCGGATGATTTCACCTGTAGTCTATGCATGCGACTATGATGCCTCTTTCGGATAACTGTTGTCCTAAAAGAGAACCCCATGCTTTATAGCTGCATTGAAGAGAGAGGGAGAGAGAGAGAGGAAAAATAACAAGATGTTAACAAAAGATAAGCAAGAATCAGATTTAATAAAAAAAAAAAAAAAAGATAAGAAAAAAGATAATCTAGTGCCATAAAAAGAACCATAGAAATTAGAGGCAAACCAAATAAACAGGAAATGGAATTGAGTGTAATTTAAACAAAAGAAAAGAGGGGTGAACAAAAAAAAACTCAAACTTAAGTACTTCTGGTGAAGAGTGATTTTAGTCTTTTACCTACTTCCAGCTCTACCTGCCCTTTACCAGTGCTTGTTTTACTTGTCCTATTCACATGTTTAAAGAAAAAAAATGAAAACTTCCCCTGCAGTTTATGAAAATATTTGCATTTTGATCTAACAAACATCTCTTTCCATTGCAAAAGATATGCAGCCAGGATCTATTACATGAAAGGTGGTGGATTCACAGTCAGATTGTCCCCTAAGGAACAATGTAAAGCTACTAATTGCTTGACTTTTCATATAATTCAAAAACATAGGCTAGCAACAAGCATACTTCACTCACCCAATAATCCAGGCTCCACCAGTTACAAATGCAATGACTGGTTTTTGTCCTTCGCTATCTTTGGGTAGGTATAGATCCAGCCTGCACAAAGTTGTCAGACATTAATGCTACAGAAATTAGGAAATTACATAAACTTCTAGCAACCAAAATGCACAAGGAAAATAATAAAGACCACCATTTCTACCTATTTCTTGGTTGATCACCGTAAACTATACCTCTACGAACCTGACTGGAAAAGAAATAGTAATATCCAACTGCAAAAGAAAAGTAGACTAGTTATGCGCTAGGGAACATTTTTGTGATTGCCACTTATATGATCAAGACAAAGTCGTGTATATGCATGGATGAAACTTAAGAAATGGTTATGCAATTATTACATACCTTGGAGGAAACCTGGCATAAGAAACAATGAATAACAACCAAGGGAAAGAAATCTTGTTATCCATCTGTAGCCTACCCTGAATAGAAAAAAATATGATAAGGAAGCATAAAACGAAGATAGGTTTGAGAAACCTCTCAATGAAACACTACAAGGTATGTATGAAATTCCAACTTCCGCATAAACTTAAAAAATAAATAAATAAAAACCCGTGAAACAGAGTTTTAAGGGTTTTTTTTTTTCCCCTCCTTTTTCCTTTAACCAAGCTTCTAATGTCCTAAATACCAAATGGCAATGTAAAATATATTTAGTCAATATATGATTCAGTAAAACCACTATTGTTAGCATTAAACAGATTTCATCGCATATTCAAGACACTTTATATGTACCACCGAGGTTAATATTTTGGATAACAGAATCATTTTTTTTTAATTTTTTTAATTTTAATTTTTTTCCTTTTCTACCAAAGCTCTTCAAAATTGGTCAAATGGCATTGAGCAAGTGTCTTATAAAACTAATTATCTTATGAAGATTCAATTCCAATCCAACATATTTTTCATAAGCAAAGCAAATACATTAGATAGAAGGGGCAACAGAGAGAATTCTCCACCTGACCGAGTTTATACTTTCTTATACCATTAATAAACAGCAAGTTCTAATTCAGTTTGCTCAACTTGGCAAATAATGATAAGATTAATCAATGTAACACAAAAAAAGCTGATCTAAACGCCAAGATGGGTATTAAAAATGATATTTCATACAAGAAAAGGAAAAAACAAAATGAGCCCAAAAAAGGAAAAAAAAAAGAAAAAAAAAAAGTGAAATACCCAAGATATCTCAACAGCTTCAAACTTAAGCGGGTGAGAAGGAACACTTCTTCATCGGCTCTCTGATCGCGGCGGAGGACGGTGGCGGAGAGGGTGGGGAGAGAATTGTCACTGTTGATCCGGCGGCGTCTCTGCTGGTAGTGATTGGAAGCAGGAGGGGGGGAGGTGGTGGCAGTGGAAATGCTAGTATAACTAGAAGCTCTAGGGAGAAGAGGTTTCACGGATGCGTTCTTATCGTCATCGAAAGATGGAGATACGAAAAGCGCAGTGGATGGGTCATCCTCTATTTTCAGTAGCATTGCCGCTGCCATTGAAGAAGAAGATGAAGAAGCGGGGGTTGAAGAAGTGGGTGATTCAAAATAGCGGTTTGTTATTGGAAGAAGTTGTTGGGACGGCATTTTTTTTTTTTTTTGCAGATTAAAGAAACTGAAAATTTGGAATAAAATTCTTTAAAAACAAAAAAAAAGCAAAAAAAGGGAAAAACAAAAATTGTCTTCTGGGTATGTCAAGAATTTGCAGAAAGTTTGGCAAAGATTTTGACGCAGTTATTGGTGACAGAAACTTTTTGTCTGCGTAATACGATGTTAGAGAGAAGAAGATATTGCATCGGCCATTGATAGGGTGAAGGACCATTCGGATTTAACCACGTGTAAATTAGTCATTTGGTTGGGAATTTGGTTTATTCTCAAATTGCTGCTGGCTTTGTTTGTTTCTATTATTATTATTATATTTTATTATTATTATTATTATTATTATTATTTATTCTAGGTTTTTTTTGTTTTAAAGTGGCCATCCAGATGGATCCGAATGAAAGATGCTTACTAATTGAAATTTGGAAAAGAAAAAAATATATATATATGAAATTGCTTTTGCTTTTCTCCTTTTTCCTTTTCTTTCTCACTAAAATATATCAATTTTAATTAATATCAAAATTAAAACCTAATAATATTATATATATATATTATAAGTTTATGAAATAAAAATAAAAATATTTATTCAACTTTCATCATCGATGTCTCAATATCTATCATTCATTCATCTGTTCAAATCTCACAGCGGTTTTTTATTAGTTGACACAAACAATTTGGAGTGCATTACTAGTACATCATGGCCAAAAAAAACTGGAAGGGGTATTAGACTATTTAATTTTTTTTTTATATCACCAAACACAATATTAGGCTACAATATACAAGATATAAAATAAGGCAAAATTATAGTGCAATCTTCGCAGTAATATTATCCATAATGAAATAATATTAGTCTATAATGAAATATTATTGTAATGTTTATAACGAAATAATATTTATATATATAACTGAATAAATTGTTTATAATGGAGTAAAACTTTTTAAATTTTTTAATAGTAAATCCAAAAAAAATTGCACTCTCAAATTTCTCTATAAAATATATATATATATATATTTTAAAGGTGAAACACAATTGTTGCATTATATTAGTCCTGCAAAAATTATTGGATGTTGTAACCAGTTTTCAAAAAAAACCAAGAAATATTGAAAACCAAAGAAAAAGGGGAATCAACCAAAATCAATGTATCTAAGCAACCAAAAGTTCAAAACGCGAATCAACATTGTAAAATGCAACATCCAATGGATCCAAAAAAAAAAAAAATTGTAAAATGCAAAAACAATGGATTTTTAAAACCAAGTGGCAACTCTGATCAATTCCCATCTTTCAATGATCCAATGACACTGTTTACTTTAGATTTTTTCATTAGACTCATTATCAGCCAAATCTGTTAGCAGGAAGAGAAAAAAAAAAACAAAACATTTTACAAGCCAAATCAAAAACACTAAAAAGAAAAATCCCTAAAATAGTAGCAAATAAACCATGCAAAAGGAATGAAGCAACATAGCCTAATGAAATTGAAAGACAAGGCAAAATGTAACGGAAAAAAAGGGTAATAACAGTGATAGGTAGGCATGTAAACAAAATTCTGGAAGCTCAAAAATCCAATCAATCCAATCCAAAAAAAATCCGGGCAATATTCAACCGAAGACTATTATGGTCTGAGCTCGAAAGAACTCAATTTCATCTTAGGTTAGGTTTGAGTTTTAAATTTATAGTATAGATCCAATTCGAAATTTGATACATTAGGGTACTTGTTGGCCAGCTCAAGGCCTAGCTCGAAGTCTACTCATTTGGGCTAGCCTGAAAACTAGTCCGATATAATTTATTTTAATTGTTTTATATGCTTAAATAACTATGGGTCTAGATTAACAAAAACATATGACAAAAAAGTAATAATTAATTATATATATTATTTATATATAGATATGTATAATATCTATTAGACTAAATCTTTAAAATTACTATGCAATTGAATAATTTACTTATTTATGATAAAATTTATTATAATTAAAAGATAAAATTTATTTATTTTTATTAGAATTTAAAATTTATAATATATTTTGAGTGTATAAATTGTTGGAGTTATTATTTTGTAGGTACAAATATTAAAAAAAAAAACAGAGAATGAAAGATCCAACTTGTATTCATAGAGTGAAAATATTAAAGAAAATATTAATTCTCTAATATTTTGATTTTTTTAAAGCTACAATAGAGTTCACAATCTGTTGTACTATATGAAAATAGTTTTGGAAGATCCAGTAGAATATCCAGTGGTAGATTCCAGTAGTAGATCCGGTGGTAAATCACAATAGCATATCAAATGGAAGGTTGTAGATCCTATAGCATATAATGTGACAGCTTGTAGATCCAGATGCATATCATAGATCCAGTAGATTCGTTATAACATGCATCAAATCCAGATTATTTTATGCGTGCGAGATATTTTGTTTCATATTTTATATGATTCAGTTACATATTAGTCTTGTGGTTTTGTTTTTACACTTCCGCAATATATATAATCATATATAAATATCATAACATAATTATTTTTTAATTTTTATATAATATATTTTAAGTAAAATATATTTTATAAATTAAACTTTGGCTTTAAACTTTAGCTCTAAATTTAGATTTAAACATTAAACTTAAAATCCGAGCCTAATATTCAAACTCAAAGCTTTGCTATAGAGCTGAGCATTAGACTTTAAAATTTAAAGTATTAGTTCGGCTTAACTCAGCTTGAATTTTATCTCCAATTTAAAAAAATTCAGTACAAACTTGTTGGAGTTCAAAATTTTAAATTTGTATTATAATGACAGATGACTAAAGTGACTGTGATCGGAATCAACAATAACCGAAAGCAAATGCTAAAGGGTTGGAAAGAAGAAGAAGAGGCAAAGCTCTTAGTTTCGGCAAAAACGAAATGAAGACGAAACGAAATTTTTGATCCGGAGAATCACATTATTTTTTTTATGCGAATTAAAGATAAAGTCTAATGATGTATTAACAAACGATTTTTCGTATAGAAGAATAGTCCCGCTTTAGTTATACACCGTTTAAAAGAGTCCAAATTGCATTATAATATTATCATAATACATAATACTATAAAATCCTCTCACAGTGTGTGTACCATCAGGCCCATTTTTAGTATTCACCAAAAAAAAAAACATCAGGCCCATGTTTAGTTTATTATAGTTTTTTTTTTTTTCTCTGGAATATTATAGTTTTTTTCTTTTGCTTTCGGTTTGCTAGCTCTATTATCAACTAACGTCTGGGGTGTTTGGATTGAATTAGGAAAGTATATTCTATAATTAAAAAAATTAATAATAAAAAAGAAAAATATGTATTTATTAAAATTTTGACTAAATTCATTTATCAAATAATACACTAAATAATATATTAATATTCAATTAATTAATTATTTTTCTATATTTAAATTATATAAATAATTCACCTAATAACATTTTAATAGGTATGATTAATGTGGTAAATGTTTTAGTACTTATATACCCTTAGGGGGTGACTTCGAGTTGGAGTCAACAAAATTTCAGAGCGCGAGAAACAACCGCCACTTCTCTCTGGTGCTTCTATCTTCGTCCTATATTTATTCTTCTTAGACGACGATTACTAAACTTTCGACGGAGTAAAAGAAAATAAAACGAAGAAGAAAGCAATCCATTCGTCGGAATTTTCTTTCCAATTAATTCCAGTATCATCAGCTCGTCGGATTTTATTCTTATTTGAAATTGTAATCGGCAAAAGGGTTTTCCGATTCCGTGAATTTTTTTTCCCCCGTCTTGTTTATTTTTTTGGCACTGTCTGGGAAATTTAAAAAGTGGGTTGGGAATCTCAAATTAAAGGGTTATTGCAGACTACGATTTTCTCTGTTAGGGTTTTCCAGACAGTAGTGAAAGGGTTGTTCTGTTGTTGATTACGAATATGTCTGGGGAAGAGGAAGAAAACGCGGCCGAGCTGAAAATAGGAGACGGTAAGTATCAAACCCAACTCTTTCAGATTAAAAGGGCTCAAGGGTATTCCAATTTCATTGATTTTGTTCAAATTGGATGGATGTGATGTGGAATGTTAGTTTAGCTTTTGACTATACATATGAGGATTTGTCATCCTCTTTACTATTTGTATATTAAGGCACTTATAGATTTATCCAAATTTTGGAATATCTCAAAGCATAAATGATGATAACAATTATTATATCTACCATCATCCCCTACCCCTAAAAGAAAAGAGGAAATATAAGAGCCGTGTGAGGAACTAAAATGAATTTTGAGCTATTTGGCACAAAACATCTAGTGCATTGGAAGTAAGTTAATGACTATATGATTTATCTTCTTGATGATATCTAAAAGACATGGAACCTGCTTTTTTTGTTGGCGTATGCTCGATATAATCTTCATGGGGTGTTATTTAGCTTTACACATTGATGGATTTTTTATTTTGGTTTTTCACGCAGAGTTTTTGAAGGCCAAGTGTTTAATGAATTGTGAAGTTTCTCTGATTCTTGAACACAAATATGAGCAGCTTCGACAGACGTCTGAAGATCCTATGAATCAAGTTTCTCAGTGAGTATTAGCATATTCCTCTCTGTTTTATGTATGCACATGAGGTCAAGTTTTTGTCTGATTGTTTGTATGTTCCAGTTAGCTCATCACCCATTTACTATACTTTTAGCTACAGTGGAGGAGGTTAAATGAATGACTTGCTTTTATTTGTTATACTATTAATCTAAGAAACCTTTGGAACTAAGCCCTCATGTATTTTTGTTCATTTGGTTCCCTGTTTGTGGATCCAAATTTCTGTTTATTCTACTCCGAATGCCCATAGTGTTGCTATGGTTCTTTCCTCACTTATTTCCTCAATTGGATTACTGAATCTTATCCTCATGAATCTTTCTTAAGCAGGACTAAACCCTTGTATAACTTATTTGTTTTCTATAAAGAGAAATATGACTCGCTGTGATTTTTTTGACCATATGCACAAAGAATTTCTTTTTTATACTTCTTACTATCAGATAGTCCCCATAAACCTCCACAAGTTAATCATATGGTAATTTCTGTAAATAATTAAATGCTCTCTAATACTAATATAGTTTCACTTTCCTTTTTCAGAGTCTTTGAGAAATCACTGCAGTATGTGAAGCGTTTTAGCCGCTATAAAAATCCTGATGCTGTTAGACAAGTGCGAGAGTATCCTTTAAATATATAAAATAGAGCTGTATTTCCTATTTGTTCTAGTCATCACATTTTTAACTACTCATGCATCTTTACAGACTTCCAGTTTTATTACAAACTACTTCCATCCTATCTAAGGACTTCTAAAGAAGTTGCATGACGTAAGATTGTCATGATTATAGTTTTATGGATATATGGAGCAAAGTTTAACTTATTTGGGTCTTGTTGGTCTAAGATTTTCTAATTATACTCATATGGATATTTTTAACTCTGTTGACTGCTCAAGTGGAGTGGCCTCATGAGTGTTTTTTGTGCAAAATGGTGCTTGTGTTAGTTTTTCGTGACACAAAAACTTCAGTTATTGTTCCTTCACCTATATTGCCCATCTTGCATCACAATGTTACCTTAACTGCAGTTCAGAATCTTGAGTAGGTATCAGTTGGCTGAGTTTGAGGTAATGTTTTCACCAGTCTCTAACTTTTCCTCAAATGTCTATTCTAACATGTAATTTTACATTTTTCCCTTCATCGTGCAGCTATGTGTGCTTGGCAATCTTTGCCCTGAAACTGTGGAGGAAGCTATTGCTATGGTACCATCTATAAAGGTATTTCATATATCTCCTTGCAAGGGTTTGTCTTCCCCTCTCACACTATTATACTGTAATCATAAATATAACTTTTATCTCAAAACACGGTGTCTAAGTAAACAAAAAGAAAATGTGTAGAAAATATTCTATAACTTTAGAAATGAAATTGTGGCCCACTTAGCAAAAACAGAAAAAAAATAAAAAATGAAAAGATAAAAAAAAGTTTGTGTTGATAAGTAGTCTGATTATTGCTGTAACATGTTTCTGGGGAACTAATTTTCAGTACGATTTTGTCATTGCTCCTTTAAGTTATCCAAGTGGGGGTTAAGATATAAGTTTGCAAACTAAAATGAAGTAAGCAAAATACCATGAGTTTTTTTGTCCAGAAATTTGAGTATCGACAATCATGTCATTTTCTTCACGAGTCTATTATGCATTATGTAAATCTTCTTGGTTGAATTGGTTGAAATCCTTCCCGCCCTCTTCATAAAATAGTAACAATTGTTTTCCTTTTCCTCAAAAAAATTTTGAATTTGCTGAATACCTTATAACCATTGTCTGTTGTATCTATATATTAATGGAGTCGTTTATTTTCATCCAGACCAAGGGACGAACTCATGATGATGAGGCTATAGAGAAAATGTTGAACGACCTCTCATTGATCAAGAGATTTGAATAGCTTCCTCTATGAAGAGAAAAATTGTGCCTTGATAGTGTTTTGTCTTTAAATGATATTAATCAATTTATGTTAACAATGTATTTTACTTAAATCTCTTGCTTTACTTTGCATGTTGTAAGAATATTTGGCTTGAAGGACTTTGGATGTTGATTAATTATCATTATTATATTTCATATGGAGTCTGCTAATCAATTTTGTCCTATGAAAATTTTAAATCTCAATATGTTAAAAAGTTTGAAGTTAGACAAATTATTTATATAAATCATATGAGAATATATCAAAAATTAGGTTTATCAAATTTAATTAGCCAACTAATTGCAATTTTACTTTTTAAAGATTTTTTTTCTTTTCTTCTTTGCTAAAATATCACTTTGTTCTTTTAAACTCCATTGGGTGTACAAAGTTACATAAATGTGTATAAGAACCATCGAACATGAAATGGGCGCAAAGAAATCGCAATGGCCATTTGGGTCGAGTATGCGTTTTTCTCTACTGTTAACTTTTAGGGCCCATGATCCAATATAGAGTGTTTTTTTTTGGAACTGTGTTTCAAATTCTACTTTTACAATTTGCATACAATGTGCAAAATTTACAAGTTTCTTGGTAAGTTAAAGATTCACTTGCACCGTAAATGGGAGAAGTAGTCAAATGTCTCATGCATATAATATTGTAAATCAGCTTTGAAAAGCAGGTCTTAGATTTTGCTGATCCTGTTTTAGACTCTTCTGAGGGGACAATGAAATTGACATTGGCACCTTCATCGGTAGAAAGTAGAGAGGGATGGTCTCTTCCTCCTCAAGGGTGGTTTAAAATTAATACTGATGCAGCTTGTAAAACTGGAGGTTCAGCCTTGGCCTTTGTTGTTAGAGATAGCAGAGGTGATATTGTTTGAGATGGCTTCAAAACAATCTGGGTACACTTCTGTTTTCGAAGCTCAACTGGCTGCCTTAGCTTGGGCCTCTGAGTATGCTAAGGATAAGAAATGGGGAAAAGCCATTCGGTCCCTGGATGCTGTGGTTGTTGTCAAGGAAATCTTGTCAAAATATGATCCTAAAGGTTGGTCCTTTAGATATACTTTGCTGCAAGTCAGAAATCTTTTTGCTCGCTTCAATTGGCTCATCTGTTGGAATGCTAGATCTTCAAATGTCCTTGCTGATGCCTTAGCTAAGTTCACCTTTAATAGTAATTGTAGTTTTCTTTTTTATGCTTCTAATTTAACTCTTTTCCAGCAGATTTTATTTCTATTCTGGCTGTTGACAAGCTGGGAGTTTCTTTGTAATTCTCCTCCCTTAGGGGCTCTTTTGTGCTATAAGCATTGAACTATTTACCAAAAAAAAACTTGGGACAAGAATTTGGTTTTGTATAAGTAGTCTTTGATTTATATATTTTGAATATATTTTTAGCATATGCTTGATGGGTTGATAACTATTAATTGTAGACATATCCAAGCAGTTAGCAGCCCACTTCAAAAATAGAGGAAAAAATGATGATGATGATGATGATGATGGTGATGATGAGGATGTTGATGGTTCATCATCCTCACACCATCATCCACTGTGGTTGCATGCGCAACTAGCTAGGCAATTGGTCAAACAAACAAGTCTTTGCAGATACAAAAAGCATATTATATACTGCAAATTAAATTTCAGACCAACTTGCTCAGAACAAAAATTGTGTATTTTTTGGTCTTCTTTCCTAGTAAAGTACTCAAAAGAATGTAGCAAAGTATGAAATGGGGTCCTCAGTATATACAAAAGAATGTACATAATTTATTCACCAAAAAATAAAAAATAAAAAATAAAAAAAGAACGTACAGAATTTTTATGATTCAAAATAGATTAATTATTGCTTAAAATTATGGGTTTTAGAAGTGTCCACTTTTCTGAGGATAAGTACACATATATATCCCTATAATGCCTCACACATTTAGAGCACTAGAACCAATTAGACTACTGTTTATCTGAGTCGCACCAATTAGACCAGAGAAGTCTCTACTTGAAATTTTCTTCTTTTTTGGTAATTGTCTTTACATGAAATTGTTTGCTTATGGGCATTGTAGATTGATAATGAATTTGGTAAATTTCCCAAAAAAAATAAAAAATAAACAAGCAAACAAAAACAAAAACAAAAGTTCCATTAATATTACTCAAGTTCAAATGTCAGAAATTTGGGTCTCAAATGTTATATAATTTGATTATATGATTAGCCATTTTGCAGGATTTATTACACATGCATTATAGTGTGTATATATATATATATATATATAATTGAAAAAAATATAATATATATATAGAATTTTGTTATAAACTCTAACAAATGGAGATTTTATGGAGTCCGGCTGTAAATTTTTTGTTTGTGGTGTTTTTTTTTTTATGTTTTTTTTTAATTTTATAATATTTGAGATTATTTGAGAGTATTTTAAATGGAATTGAAAAAAAAATATGTTATATAAATACAAAAACAGTTTTATTATATTATTTTTGTTGTTTATTTTTGACATTTCGATTTAAAACAGTTTCAAACCATTCTAAATACTATAAAATTAAACGAAAACAAAAAAATACAAAACAAAATCAGAAAAAATAATAAAAATTTACAGTTAAGTTTCATAAAGTCTTCAATAATTAAAGCTTATAGCATGACTCTCTCTCTCTCTCTCTATCTATCTATCTATATATATATATATATCCAATTGAAAAAAGCAAATTTTTGACAAAGGCCTCCATTTTGCATAAATTTGAAGTAAAAACTGATAAAGAGTTACGAATATATCTAAAAAATAATAAATAAATAAATCATATTTTCACTTTAAATTAAAGAGTTTGTTTCCCCACGTAATGCATGGCTTTTTTTTTTTTTTTTGTAGTGAATTGAATTCTTATATATCACTAAGCTTTTGCTTCTACTTTTGGAGCAAGTAATAATAAAGACGATTAAAATTGAGATATGAGACGGTCAACAAAGGTGGGGTTGATTGATTGAATCCATTAGTTTTTTCAATAAAATTTTTGTTTGGTAGCTGAGAAAATGATAGATGGTCATTTTGTTTTTGAGTGAATTGATAGATCGATGGTCATGGTTGTATATATGCATCATAACAAACGGCTTTTTTTCCCGATTAAGGAGGATTTTTTAATAGCTAATTTAATGATAACATTTTTTGAGTTTTTTATTTTTTATTTTTATTTTTATTTTTTTCACTTCTCATTTAGTTGGGATTTTAGTACAATGCAAGTTAGATCATGTGAGGACGCAGTCCATCAAAGCAAGAAGCATGATCACTTTGCCTCTGTCATTAGAACAGAAAATTTTACCGAATTCATACTTTTTTTTTCTTTTTTTGTGATAAGTGACATAAAGGGAATGAAATATTGTCAGGAAATTAGTCCCACGTAATGAGCAAATGTTGATATATATATACACTTATAGTAAGGCTAAAGTCCACCTGATAATTTTAGATTTAGATTTTTTTTTATTAAAATTTATATTACATTTAAAATTTAATTAATAATAAAATATGTATTTTTTAATTATGCTGGAATTTGGTGAACTATAAACTGTCATCAATATATGTATATAAATAGTCAGGTTTAAATCTGGTTAATCTGATAGTTTCAGATTTTATATTTTTTATTAAATATTGGATCACATCGAAAGCTAAAATTTAAAACTTAATTAGTAATTATAGATTTATTGACATACTAAAACTTTATTAAGAAAAAATGAGTCAATGAACCATAATTTTTTTTTTTAATCTTAGATTTTAATGCGATTCAAAGTTATGATCATTAAACAATCAAGTCAATTTAACGTGAACTATATATAATACAGTGAACTATCTAGCATATGTTGTTGCACCATATGATAATGTAACACACATTTTTTAACTGTTTTACCTACTCATAATGAATTATCAATGGAATATATATGCTTCTAATATTTTAAATAGTTATCTTTTGATTCACTTTTCATTATTAAAATTTTAGGACTATAAAATTAAATTAAATTAAATGTTTTTCTTAGTGATTATCAGCAATCTTTTTTGTAAATATTATTTGCCTTATAAATCATAAAATTAAATGTTTTTCTTTCATATTCTAAATCATTGCTAAAGCTTCTAGCTCCTTTTTGGTTTGCCCTTTATCAAACTCAACTCCAACCCCGTCCCCTACTCATATACAAGAGCCACCGTCTAGGTTCACCTAATACAGACAAATTTGATACAGAAATATTATTATCAACTAAATATTTCTCACATGATATTGAAATGACTAAATAAATAGATCTGAAAAGAAAGATCATATCGATCTTCCATTTAAAAAATGATAGTAAAGCTCGTGTTAACTATTTCCCAAGAGAAAAGTGAATGAATTTGGGAGATTAAAGCAAAAACAAGGATAAAATTAAAATATATTATCAAAAAAAAGGATAAAATTAAAATAAATTATATATCTTAGATCTAGATGTATACTATTTCTAATGGATGCTTGGTTGTAAACCATTGAGTTTAAATAAAATTTTTGGTTTCCTTGGTTGTACTAAGATCTTTAATTTGTATATAGATTAGCTTAGCTCTGGAGGGGTTCTATTATTAACCAATCTATTCAAAACAAATGGGCTTGCCAAATTGGATTAGCTATATATACATGTTAATTAATCTCCAAAATATTCCTTTGCTTAATCAGCTTTTTAGTGGGATTTAACTACCACCTCAGATTCTTAATTAATCATAAATATATGTATATGTCTATATGTCCTTATCTCAAATTAGTATATCGATGATATGGAACTTATAGAAGCCACAAGAATATATGTTTTATAGAAGCCACTAAAGGAAAATCTGCCTAAACTGGATCTTCTAAGCTGCCACGTGTATAATATATAATATTGTATAACGTTGTTTATATATCCACCAAATCCAAAGCTTGTTTTGCGTTCGATGAATCGTACACGAAACTAATCATAAATGCATGCAGATATTCAGAGCAAAGAAATACGTTTTCATTTGTTAGTTTATGATCGAGTTTGAGAAGAGTCAAAAACTCAAAAAGTAGTGCCTAAACAAAGAAAAATGAAAAAAATAAAAATAAAGTAGGGGGCTAGCCCATTTCGTAAAAAGGGTTTTCATCAAAAAAAAAAAAAAGGGTTTTCAATTACTTTTTCCTATTCTCTATCATTAATACTACTACTGTTACACTAAAATTAAAGGAGACGTCTTTCAGTCATTTTTATCCACCTAAATGCATAAGGACCTAACAATCGTACAGTTTGGTTTCATGTTCATCGTTCCAATGCAAATCTTCATTTTATTTTATTTTTCTTCTAGCTAGATTTATGGTAACAAAGGGTTAAAAAATCAACTTCTAGATCCAAACTTATATGATTTAAATATATTAAATTATGATTCAATATTACTGTTCTAATAAGCTTAAATTTTTGAAATATAAATTAAAATTGAATTATATACTTTAATAAATTTTTACATTTCACCCACTGAAAAATCAAAGCCAACAAGTGATAGATGAATTAATTTTTAAAAACTAATACAGCCAAGTATTAAACCCAAGATAATACCATATAAAACTATAACATAGCATCACCAAATTCTCATAAACTCAAACTTTTAAAAAGTTGATTAAAATTAAATTATATATTTTACCGAAATATATATACAAATTCGGTTTATGATATTCGGTAGTGTTAGAATTATTTATCTTCTACATCAACGTAGACTGTGATGCATAAAAATATACCGCCCAATACTAGAATTATTCCATAGTTCATCACCCTTAGTGTTCAAGATCAGAATAATATGTAAATAATATTTTGGAGAATAAATAAAAATAATTTTCAAGATTTTTTTCCCTCTTCGTCTTGAAAATTAAGAATTCCAGTTGGGGAATCCTTGTTCTCTTCTAGTACGGTGACCACATCACTATTATTTCTAACATTTTTTTCTTTGGTATGGGTAGAAATAATAATTTTGCCACTATATTACCTCTATGGAGCTTCAAAGCAAATTTAATGGTTGGGAGATTGAATTTTGCATTTTTCCATTTCAACATCATGATTGTACAAAATCATGCTTCAATTTGTGTGACCTTTTACCAATGGATTAAAGGATTGCATATTTTAATTATTAGGGTTATTGACACCATTACCCCTTAAATTTTGCACGAATTTGCAATGCCTTGTATACTTCATATTTAATATCTATACTTCCTGAATTAAACAAAAGTTGGTAGCATTAATCTCTGTTAGTTAAGTTCAGATGGCATAGATGCCAACATTTGGAGTGATTATGCCAATTTTTGTTAAGTTTAAGAGACATAAGTGCTAAATATAAAATATTTGAGGCAATTTAAAAATGTGCCAAAAATCATAATTACTATGATTAATAAGCTACCCGCCCAATAGTTAATTTCTTGTAGGCTCCCAGAATCAAGAACCCTTATCACTATTATATGTGCTTTTTTACTTTTACTTCAAAAAAATGGCTAAATTCAGGCATATAAAGAAAGCTAATAAAATCAAAAACCAATAAAAATTTGCCTGGAAAAATCAGTCCAGATTCAGCTCGAATTCAATATTATCTGACTCCGAAATCGTCTAATTTTATTTTACGCTGCGCTCAAATTTTAAATTTTTAGTATAGATTCCGTCCGAAACTAGGGCTACTCATTGTACTAGTCCGATATAGTTTATTTTAATATTTTTATATGTATAAATAACTATTGGTTTAAGTCATAAATTACATCAAATTAACAAAAAAATGATAACTAATAATTAATTATCTATATTATGTAAATATAAATATGTATATTAATCATTGATCTAAATCTTAAAAATTGCTATGCAAATGAATAGTTGATTTATTTAATATGTATAATGAGCTCAAATTTAATATATTTGAAAAATGAAACATATAATTTTTTTTATTAGAATTTTAATTTATGATATATTTTGAGTGCATAAAAATATTATAATAAAACTTATTTATTTTTTATATAATATGTTTTAAGTAAAAAAATATTTTTAAATTAAATTTTGGCTTTTAAATTTGGGTTTAAGCCTTAAACCCGAAGTTCGATCTCGATACCTAAGCCCAAAGCCCGGCTTAATACCCATAGAGCTGGGCTGTGAGCTTTAAAATTTGGAGTATTCATCTGGCCAGAATTCTCTTACCAGCTCAAAAAAGCTCAGCCCAAACATGTCCAAGTTCAAAATTTTAAGCTCGGACTAGATTAGGGATTCAAATTTATACTTTAGACAGGTCTCAGAATCTTATAATTAAAAAGGGAAAAAAAAATGTGACAAAGAAAATATTATTTGTTCTGCAGGGACCTGTATAATTTAGCTATCTTTTTTGGAGTAAAAGAAAAAAGCACATAACATTCGGTTGAGAATGCATGAGAAGGCAATCTTCATTAGATATATGGATTATACTAGGTATAAACTGGCTTATATATATTATATGATACCATTCATTTAGTCAGTGATCTTACATTAATGGATTATACTAGGTATAAACTATAAACTGGCTGCTAAAGAAATAAACATATACTCCATGGTCAAACTTAAGAATATATTAAGATTTCCACCCCCAATATCAAAAAAAGAAAAAGAAGAACATATTAAGTTAAGCTCATTTTATTTCTTTTTCAAATAATAATTCAAATTATGATCCATTTATTAATTCATGATTTACAGAACAGGGGAAAAGTTAACTGTGCCCAAATTAGTCTCATTTTTTTTTTGGCATCATTAATTTTAAAAGATTTACACATAATCAAAAAGTGATCATCAATTAGTTTCTGAACTTGTATATATATAACAGAAATTAATTAAAACTAGAACTAGTTAGCAGGTATTTATTATATATTTATCAATGAAAAAGGGGAAATAATTAAAATAATTATATTATTAATATATATATATATATATATATATAGATGCCAAGGCAGCTAATTTTATCGATCTGCCAAAGTCTTTGAAAATTACAAAAAAGGTGATTCTGATTCTGATAAAACCCATAAATTGTTTTAAAATCCTAGTACACATGACTGATGATTTATCTCTTGTCTCCCTTATATGTATCACATATGTTGGGTTTTCTCTCCTGAAAATTGGAACATACTCCATCCAGAAGCTATACATATTTGATTCTTGATAAGAAAGAAATGCATAATAACTATTTGCCAATATCTTATAATTAATAATTTTGTTCTTTAGTTAATAACTATCTTAAGAATTCTTATTTCTCGTACATATGTTACTAATCCATTAGACTGCCTTTAACATAAGAATCCAAATTGACATGCATTTTCATTATCTTATTTTTCCAACACTCTGGAAAGATTGTGATTCCTTTTCCTTTATTATGAAGAATCAGATTCAGCTCATGATATAACTAATCAGCAGTTTAATAAGCTGATTAAACCCTACCAAGTTTATATGTACCTAACATGCATTATTAATTGGTATTTACTTTATAAGACTAAATATTTTTAATTTAAGGTAATAAATATATAAATAGTTTAGAATAAGCTAAGAACCCGAGAAAAGGTACTAATTCATTCAGTTACACTTCACATATTATATATATATAATTTTGCTATAAAATCCACATGTTAGAGAGTTTATGAAGCTCAACAGATGTATTTTTTTTCTTGATTTTTTTTACCAAATACTTCTAAATGCTATAAATTTTAAAAATCTACCAAAAAAATAAAAATTAACAAAAAAATTTGACTAAAATACCAAAACATACCCGATTATTGTGTTTTGTATAATAATTTTTTTTTTGAATTTTTTTTAACCCAATAGCTTTAAATGCTATAAAATCAAAAGGTAAAAAAATATTTTTTGAAAACAAATGAAGAAAAAAAAATGTCTTTGTTAGAGAGCTTATGGAACCCAACAAATATGTTTTTATAGCAAATCCCTATATATATATATATATATCCAAATCTACCTTCTTCTTCTTTTTTTAATTTTTTTTTCCTTGTTTGATTGAACCCCTCGCCAAACTCAGTTCTAATTCTAGCAAATTAAGGGTGCAGAGAGCACGATGGCTGAGAATCAGAATCAACTTACCACCTATTACGTACAACACAAGACCAAAGGATGAAATTAAGGCATGCATGGAAGATGCAAAGTTGAAGCATATACTTTTGAAGAAAATCCATGGTGGATATATGGTCTAATATAGTACAAGATATATATGATAACCATTAATATGAGAAGTCAGTGACAGTATATGCTCAATACTGAATCATATATATATTAACCTGAAAGTGTGCAAAGTAAAGGATAAGAGGAAGAGATCAAAAGGGGTTTACAATCCATTTCAAAATGAGGCATATGCAGCATTTGGGATCGAATATTTTTCATCATCAATTTTTTTTTTGGGGGATATTCTTTTCTTTATTGTACAAATTAATCAGAAGGAGGCTTTTTTTTTAAATTGTTTTTTTCTTTAGAACCATGCACGTATAATCAAGAATCATATGCTGGGAATCATCTTGGAAATCGTTGAATTATCATGTCACAACAAATATATATATATATTGTTGTATTTGGACAAATATATAGTTTTTGTGTTATTTTTTGAGGGAGTATAATTGAAGAGTGGCATCTCATTCTATACAAATATAATGCAAAGCATTTTATCTTACAATTATGACAATGGGATGTGTTGGTGCACAAATGTTCACCTTCATGCAGTTCGCTTATAGACCTGCAAAACAATAAGAATGTAAAATATTCCGACGCTCAAATTAGAATGTGTTTGAATGCTAAAAAGCTATTAGGACAGGTTAGCTAGATGGTCGCACCTTACGTGAGAATATACTTAGAATTTTAAAACCCTTTAATATGCAGTTTCCTTGAGAGATAAGAAAATTGGCTTCCAACCTTGATGGACTGAGTCCAGAGCTGAATATGTAAATAAATATTTATGGGAAACGCGAGCTAAGGTTGGTCCTACGTTACAACTTTCACGAAGTGAGTTGTCAATTTTGTCTAAATAATGGCCTTAGATTATGTTTAGAGCGTCGTCTCAAACGTGATGTGTGGACTTGGATTGCGCAATTGTTGGGGTTTGGCATGAACATTTTTTGAAGTGAGCTCAGTCAAACTGAGGTGGGGTTGTATACGAATTTGACTCTACTCGAGTTCTCCACTAAATGCTTGATCCGCTAGATGTCAAATGACATGTCTCATTTATTCTCGATAATATCCTAAAAAATTAAGCTTATAGAAGATTAATCATAATATATTTTTTATTTTATCTCTAACACTCATTTTCACATGTAGGTTTGTTTGGGACTTTAAATGTGGTGGAGTTATTGAGTTTCAAACCTCTAACCGCTAAGTCTTTTGACTATGATACTATATTGAATCACCATTGATCCTAAAAGTTTAAGTTTATAAAAAGTGGATCATCATATTTTTTATATTTTATCTTTAATAACTTGTCTTAGAAAGAATTGACCCTCGTTTACTCCACCTCCATAGGATGACCTTGAACTAGGCCTGGGCAAAAATTGACCGGCCTGACAAAACTAGCTGAACAGAACTGGGCAGTTCGATTTTCGATCCTTATTTATGGCGGAACATGTCTGGTTTGGTGTTTTATACTAAAAAATCAAAGACACCGGCTCCGTTGGCAGTTCAAAGTATTTTTTTTATTAAACTGATTGAACATAACCGATTAAGTAATACCCTTTAATTTATGCTACATCATTCATCGTAGCCGTCTAATCTTTTCTATTCAAAAACTTGCTAAACAGAACTGGACAATTTGATTTTCGGTCCTTATTTATGGCAGAACATGTTCGGTTTGGTGTTTTATACTGAAAAATCAAAAACACCGGTTCAGTTGGCAGCTCAAAGTATTTTTTTATTAAACCGATCGAACATAACCGGTTCAGTAATACCCTTTAATTCATGCTACATCATTTATCGTAGCCGTCTAATCTTTTCTATTCAAAAACCCTAAATTTATATCACTTTCTTCATTCAATCTAACTGCAGCCGCCTCAGCTTCTCCCCCCCCCCCCCCTTCCTCTCTCTCTCTCTAAAGCATAAACTTCTCTCCCACGCAGATCTAGTCTGACTTCCTTATGTCGTTCATCTTCGATCTTGATCTCTTGTCTTTTCATCACCGATTCATCATCACCAATGATTTTTTTTTTAAATCTTTGTTTTTTTTTTGTTTGTGGCTGCTGATGTACACTGCATTGTTGAGGACCTTGAGGTTGTATATTGATTACTAATTACTGAACTTTATTTTGCGTTTTTATTAGTTTTTTTTTTTCCTTTTCATTTTCTTCCTAGGTTCAAAACCAACAGACGAAAACCGTAGCCGACTAATCATCGTTGGTGTGGTTTTGCGCCAGTTATTCATGATAATCGATCAGTTTCAATTGGCCACCCAACCAAAACCAACATGTTCAGTTTGATGCAAAAACTAGTAAAAAACCAGCTGAATTGAACCGCACCCACTCTGACTTTGAATTGTATGTTTTCATTCTGTCATGTTAAGAAAATGATCATACTTGCTTACTTGGTCGAGAATGGTGCCCTTTATTTTTCAATTTTTAAATATTATTTTACTGAGTCTTATAGATCAATAACGTTTTTTTTAAGAGGTTAGCAAATGTTGTGTAGGAGATCAATTCATTATATATATGATATATATGCATTTTACCAATTTCCTTATAGGTATTCATCTACAATTAATTATTATTTCTGCATGGGAATAGAAGTCGAATACTGGTTCGGAAAAGCAAAATATATATATATATATATATGGTTGAATTTCTTTCCAATAAAAACTTGTGAATATCAATTGGTCCCCTTAGTCAGAAGTCACAGGTAAGTGGCCAAAGTCAAAACCACAAGGATTTTCCATATAAGAAAAAACAAGTTGCTAAAAATATATGATTTCAACCCATATATTGATCAAAATTTGTTCATGTGAGTTTGTTTACCAAAAAATAAAATATAGGAATTTTGAGGTTTTCTACAATATTTTTGAACATGAATGTTTGTAGGATATGTCATACGCATTGTATTTATTTAAAATAAAATAGCGATAAATCCATAAGGAAAAGTAATATATAATAACAAAAATTCATACTCTAAAAATACCGGTTGAAAAAAAAAAAATTTAAAAAAAACACACAGAGTAAAGTTACCCATTATATCGATCTAACAATATATTTGTCGTTTGGAATCTAGTAGGTAAAAGCACACAAAAGAGAAAAGATACTAATTTTTGTACATATTTTGAAGAAAAATATTATTTAAAATTAAATTTTATAACCAAAGAAAGTTAACTTAATAACATTATATTATATTATATTTGATCTTTCTCCTATTGAATTCTAAATTCTAAAACACATATAAAATGGAAAAAGAACGGATGATTTAGAAGCATGTACAGAAAAGTTCATCTTTAATTTCCATTATAACAAATGCNTGCAAAAAAAAAAAAAAATGAAAGAAAGAAAAAGTAAGATCAGTCTAAATGTAAAGTAAAAATCTTCGTAATTTGCATTTGACTAGCATAAAGATTTATGATTGATCAATTCACGGGCACTGATGTTTTAGTCAATCTATAAATCATAGGTCATGTGGGGTCAATTATTTTTTTCTTTTTCATTTTCACATATATATTATTAAAGTTATATATATGTTCAAAGAGAGCTGGCTTGCTAATATATTAAATAAAACTATCATCTCAATTAATAAATTAATTAAATTTAAAAATTTAATTGATGAATGATAATTTTTAGCACTTGGTATGTACTTAAATTTTCAACATAAATTGAGAACAAGGTCTCAACACATAAAAATTGTATAAATATTACAAAAAAAAAAAAAAAAGTATAAAAATATATATTTTTTTCTTTTTAGTAAACAGCAAATAGAAAGTAAAAAAGAAAAAGAAGATGATAATGTAATTAATGGGGGAGAGAGGGGTTGGGTCGCTCTGCAAGGACGCACCCAAATATGCCATCCGAATCAGACCATCATTTTCATGGCTTGTCATTGGCTCTATACGCCTTAAAGCCTTAGATTTTGTGGGTATTCATAACCTTTTTACCCCTCCCTTTATATAACTCATGAAATATTACGTGGAAATATATAAATATGTTATATTTTTCATATATAATTCTTTTATTAAAAACTATTTTCCCGTTTATAATAGATGATATGAAGATACAACAAATCATATAGACGATATCTCAATTACATAATTATGTAACGAACTAAAAATTTAATCAGAAATGTGACAATTTTTAGTATTTATCATTTTGCCATATGTCTATCATTGTAACTTGTAATATACACAAATATGTATACATGTGTGAAAAAAAAATTTATTATTTTAAAATGCTGACCATCATTAAAAAATCTATTATAAACAATGTATTTTCCAATGATAATTTATTTTATTGACGAAGCTATCAAAGATAAATTTTTTTTAATAATAATATGTATTTTAAAATTATACAACTTTCTACACTATTAATAAACTCTATATACATATATATGTGTGTGTAATTGGAGTGTCTGTGAGAGGGAAAATATATTACAGAGCGAGTGCCCCACAGTTTGTTGAACATGATCCTTCTTTCACTAAGATTTTAAGCTTTTGCTTTTTCTCAATCATCCTAGCTGCTCAACTTTGTAGGGCAATATCACATTGGAAAATCCAAACATAACAATATTGAATATCTTTCACTACCTAAATGTTCTTTCTTTCTTTTATTCTTTTTTTAAATTTTTTTATAGAGAGTTTCACATTTTGGACAATGAATGCAAAATCAAGTTGGCCGGGTTTGCCAAGAATATATTCGACATTGTTATACAACAGTAAATCTAAACCAAACTCACTCTTTCTTTGTTTTTCTATATTTTTTATCCAAGCTAGCTATAGTAAATTAACTATTGTGTTCCTGTATAAGAGAAATATAAGTGTATATATTTATAATATTATATATATGAAGAGGAAAGAGAAAGAGATAGAGGGTACTAATGAAGAAATAAATAAACGTATCTTTGAGTCAGCCACATTAAGCACTCCGTCAATTTTCCACAATCACATTGTTGATGTTGCAATCCATGTCTTGGAAGAAAATAGATACAGGGAGAGAGAGTAGATAAAAGGTGAAGAGAACAACAGCCAAGGATTTGAATTCGATATTATTACTTTTTTGAATTTTTCTTTTTTGTTTTGTGTGTGTGTGTGAAAGAATGTAAAAGAGGAGTCTCTCATATTGACAAGTTGGAAATTTTTTTTTTTTGGTAATAATTGACAAGTTGGAAATAGAGAGTAGTACTTTGGAACAAAGGAATAGGAACAATGGAACCTGTACGCTGCCACNACAAGTTGGAAATTTTTTTTTTTTTGGTAATAATTGACAAGTTGGAAATAGAGAGTAGTACTTTGGAACAAAGGAATAGGAACAATGGAACCTGTACGCTGCCACTAATTGCTCTACTACTACTACTAGCTAGTACTAGCTAGCAGCCTAACACTAATGCATCATTTTTATGTCACTTTGCTTTGCTTGCTTATCCTTTTCTATATATACATGCGTGCATCTATTTTTCTTATAAAATTATATATATGAAGAAAGGATCTTCTATTAGAATATATACTTCTATTTATATGAACACTAAGATGGGAAAAAAAAAAAAGCATATGAATAGTATTATTTTATTGAAAGGAAAAGCATATTTATAATTGATGGGCATCTTGTGCTACTTAATTAATTTAAGTTCACTATCCATCCCTAAGGCCAAACGGTAATATATGTCTTGTGGATACAGTAAACTAATTCACTGTCTTTTTGGACAATGATTTTTAATTTGATATTCACTTTAAATAAAATCCATATATATATATATATATATACATAGTAATAATAATTAACAAAGTCTAAAGAATAATGAGCTGATTAGAGGATGAAGAAGGAAATAAATGATATGCTATATGTTTGATATCTTATTTCTGTTTTGTATTGCACAGCAATAATATAATTGGTCATTTGGTTGATATGAAAAAGAAATGGATAATAATTGAACGCAAAAGCCTTTTTAGTTATATCCTCAATTAGTGGAAATCAGGCTGGTCTAATTGGAGATGATATTTGTGTGCTTCTATATAGTTTAGCCAATAAGCTTCACTTTTCAAAATAAGCCACAAAGCTTTACTCACTTATGAGAATATTGCAATGTCTCAAAATTGCCCTCCATTTTCAAGCATGCTAATTGTGGAACAAACAGTTTTATTAGACCCTCCAATCCAATATGTTAGTTAAAAAATAAAAAAATAATTTTTTTTATTATAAATAAAATAAAAATCTTTCAAATTTTTTTTTTTGGTTTGATCCCACTCCAATCCACTTTAAATAAGCATACTATTTTCAAAATATTCATGAGAACATATAATTTTCCGGGAAATCATCAAACTCCGGTGGCAGCCAGTAACTTTTCCGGCGGAACCTGACCACTATACATACCCTTTCAAGTGGAGGAAGCATAGGATGGTATAAGTGCAAAGGATATTTTAGAATGTGCTGTCGGGCATTTGTACGAGCTCATCAATCAAAATTCCTTTCTTTTTCCATATCCCACTCCTCCATAAATTTGTCATTCTTGGCCTTCCATTGAACACTCACACAAACAAGTTTAAATTACAATTCCATTTTCACAAACTCTCTCTAATTTTCTTTCAAAGAAAAAAAAAATAAGAAAAACGACAGAGAAAGAAAGAAAGATGGTGAAGTTCTCTAAGCAGTTTGAAGGACAACTAGTCCCTGAATGGAAAGAAGCTTTTGTTGATTATTGCAAACTCAAAAAGGATCTCAAAAAAATCCATCTTCTTAATAATACTACTAATAACACAACCACCAGCAAGCACAAAAATACCTCTTCTTCTTTATCCAATACCTTCTTGACATCTCTAAGGAATTTATCTTTGTTTGGTCCTCAACATAAAAACCATGAAGTCATTCATGTACTCCTTCTTTCTCTCTCTTTTTCCTTTAATCCAAACAAGATTCAATTTTTTCTACAATGGGTATATTTTGTCTTTTTTGAATTCATTTTTTGTGTGTATGTGTGTGCAGGTTCATAAGAAGTTAGCCTCATCAGCAAGTAAAGGAGATACATACGAGACTGAATTGCTAGAGCAATTTGCTGACACTGATGCTGCTAAAGAATTCTTTATTTGTTTGGATTTTCAACTAAACAAAGTGAACCAGTTTTACAAAACCAAAGAAAAAGAGTTCCTTGACAGAGGAGAGTCTTTGAAGAAACAATTGGAGATACTGATTCAGGTCAAAACCGCATTCAAGCAACAGCGCAGCAATGGAGCTTCTGCACAGGAGGACTCCAAGGAAGATGCTTCCATTTCATGCACAATCTCCTGTGGTATACATTTTTATTATACAATTTATGATTTTTGCATTCCTCATTTATAAAATGTTTGCTATAATGCATAATATTTTTTGCATCCCTAATATTTTGAAAACCATTTCAGTTTATGTCCCTTTAGTTGGTTCAGAAAAAAAGGTTATTAATCAATCAAGAGTAGATAATTCTTAAAGTTGTTCAATGTACTACCATATTCATTGTAGTGATTTTGGTATGTCTGAAACCATTGTTATGTATTAGTTTTTTTGTTTTCCTCATAATTCATTTTTTGGCTACAGAGGAGGACTCTGTCAAGGACAAAACAGAGCAAGAAGAGGTGCAGGACAACAATAGCATGGATGATTCCGAGAGAAACGAGCAAGTACCATATGCAGACTCTCCAAGGTCAGAAGATGGTGTTGGGAAATCAATGAGTATGAGAAAAGAAGATGGAAGATTAACAGCCATCTCTGGAAGATCTTTCAATTGCCAAGGGAAGAACTTGAAGATAAAGATTCCATTGACAACACCTTCGCGTACCTTCTCTGCGATAAGCTATTTAGTCTGGGAAGATTTGGTTAATCAGAACTCCAAGAAATGCAATCCAGAAAGCAGTAAGCTTCATGTCAACAAGAAGAAGTTGCATCATGCTGAGAAAATGATCAGAGGAGCTTTTATGGAACTCTATAAAGGGTTGGGATACCTCAAAACTTACAGGTATCGTTTTCAAAAACCATGAATATCTTTGTACTTGAAATGAAAACAAGTAATCAAAGTTGCTCAATAGTTAGCTATGATTTGGGAGGAAAATATTAACCTTTCTCTGCAATAATTTCTTCTTCTTTTTTTTTTCAGGCACTTGAACATACTTGCTTTTATCAAGATCTTAAAGAAGTTTGACAAAGTGAGTAAATGGATGACTTGCTGATACCTTTTTATATAAAAACAATCTTTTCGTGTTCAATATGTGACGAAAAGAAATTGTTTTCCTTTTCTTTTTTTTTCTTTTTTTTCAGGTCACTGGAAAACAAGTTCTTCCTATTTATCTTAAAGTAGTTGAAAGTTCCTATTTCAACAGCTCAGACAAGGTAAATTGCCAAGTAAAAATATCTATATTCTCTTAACATGTTCAGCTTGTAAATGATAGAACTTTTTCTTTACTTTTCTCTTTCTTTTTCTTTTTCTCTCTCCATCATATTATGATCTGGTCATGTTCTGATGCTGGCCATTATCTACCATTTCATCCAAGTAATTTTCCGACAATGTTAAGTGGCCATTGATCCTGTAGTTCATGTCTGCATAATGGATAGCATTAGATTCAACTAGATCAAACTTAGATTTGTTTGTCTGACACATGACATGGACTCAAATTTTTTGTTAAACCAGTAATATTTGATAACTATATATCTTCAAAAAAATCATTACAGGTAATAAATTTACAAGATGAAGTTGAGGAGCTGTTTATCAAACACTTTGCTGAAGAAGATCGAAGAAAAGCCATGAAATACCTTAAACCCCATCATCAGCATAAAGAATCACACTCCGTGACCTTTTTCATAGGTGAGTCTTTTCTTTTTTTCTTTTTCTTTTTCTTTTTTGGCCTTGTTTACAGAATTTTGGAAACAAACTAAGTGAATTACAATCAATAATATAAAAAGTTTTAACATAGAGTTTTTAGTGGAAAACTTTAAGTTTGGTCACTTTACAACAAAATGAGATTTAAGAAACAAAAGTTTGGTCCCATTACTAGGCCACTAGCCTTTGATATGAAGACAGTGCCTGGTCCACTTTTTTTCTGGGTGGACGATAAAGCATAGGTCCCATTGCTAAGCCATTGCCATATCTTTCAGACAAATTTTTTATCGTACAATGTTCAACCTTAAAATGCTTCATAAAAACCTATGATAGAGGCACTACATAGTTTCCTCAGTGTGGTACCAAGTTAGCTGCATAGACACTTCTAAATCGATAAATTTTAACTATGTCGGATTTGTGTGATTAGATATAAAAATAAAAAATAAAAAATCTAAATTTATTTAATTTTTTTAGAGTTTGCAATATGGCCTGCATGACATGAATGGAATTAAAATATCATAATTTAATAATATAAAGTGGCAAATGAGCAAGAAAGGTCAGATTTCATTATTTTCTTATGACATAGATGAACTGCCTTATCTTTGTCTTATCAAAGTTGAAATTTGACTATCAATTATTCAATAAAGATTGCAGAATCAATGACTCTTTTTTTTCTTCTTTAATCTGAACAGGGCTATTCACTGGGTGTTTCATTGCACTTTTCACTGGATATGTCATTATGGCTCATATTACAGGGTTGTATAGAAGGCAACCAAATTCAGTCTACATGGAAACTGTTTATCCTGTACTTAGGCAAGTTTTTCTTACAAAAAATTCCTCTACACAACCTTAATTTGGTATAGAATTCTTTAAAAAGTACTTTGAGTTTTGCCTTAAAAGGCAGCTAGAATAAACAGACTTGTTTCTTTCTTTTCATGCAGCATGTTCAGCCTGTTATTTCTGCATGTATTCTTGTACGGCTGCAATATTTTTGCTTGGAGAAAAGCTCGTATAAACTATAGCTTTATCTTTGAGCTGGCCCCGACAAAGGAGCTTAATTACAGAGATGCTTTTTTAATCTGTACAACATCAATGACTGTTGTGGTTGGAGTTATGTTTGTTCACTTGTCACTGATAACAAAAGGGTATTCATACAGCCAAGTTGAAATAATCCCTGGTCTTCTTTTATTGGTAATTTTTTTTTTTATCACCTCATGAAAACTTTAAAAAAAAAAATCAAAGATTTTGAATTTTAGTCTTTGTTAATGTCAAATATTTAACTTACTTCATTTTGTTACAGGTATTCATACTATTACTTGTTTGCCCCTTCAATATTGTCTACCGATCAACTCGTTATTGTTTTCTTCGTGTGCTAAGAAATATCGTCTTGTCACCTCTCTACAAGGTATACAAAAAAAACAAAAAAAAAAACCTTTAGAGCTAAACATAATATTCAAATAAAATTAATAATTCTAAGTGGTTTATCTTTGCTTCTTGTAGGTTGTCATGCTGGACTTCTTCATGGCAGATCAACTTTGTAGTCAGGTAAGTTTTGGGCAATCAAATTAGCAAGTGCATATACTGTCTCCAACCCATTGAAAATTTAGAAATGACAGTAACTTTATTGTATTTAACAGGTTCCGATGCTAAGAAACCTCGAGTATGTAGCCTGTTACTACATAACTGGGAGTTACAAAACTCAGGATTATGGTTATTGCATGAGGGTCAAGCATTACAGAGACCTTGCTTATGCTGTCTCTTTTTTACCCTATTACTGGAGAGCAATGCAGGTAAAATTACATATAAGTCTCTTAACTTAGTTCTATCTCAGTAACAAAATTTTCTAAAAATGTATCTCAAAATATTTTTTTTTCCCCTATCAATTTGCGGTTTTTGCAGTGTGCTAGGAGGTGGTTTGATGAGGGACAGACAAGTCATCTTGTGAATCTAGGCAAATATGTATCAGCAATGTTAGCTGCAGGAGCCAAAGTGGCTTATGAGAAAGAAAGGACTCCTGGATGGCTCTGTCTTGTTGTGATCATGTCAAGTGCTGCAACATTGTACCAATTGTATTGGGACTTTGTAAAGGATTGGGGTTTGCTGCAAATGAATTCCAAGAATCCATGGCTTAGGAATGAATTAATGCTTCGTCGAAAGATCATTTACTACTTATCTATGGTATATTGCCATGGCCTCCTAAACCTACTCTCCTCTCCTTTCCTAACCTTTTTTTTTTTCACCATATCAATGGAAATTGACAGTGACAGACAAAAAATTAGAAGACCAACTATCCAACTTCCAGATATTACATTTTACCAAACGATAAAGCTTTTTCTTAAAAAAAAAAAAAAAGCAAAAAGAAAAGAAAAAAAGCTATAAAAAAAAGTTAAGAAAATGAACACCATTTTGCTATGGCTAAGCAAGTGGACAGTGAACATATTCCTAAGAAACTGATAAGGCTGTCTTAAAATCTAAGTAGACAGAGAGCCAAGATGAAAATATAGTACAAAATCATAAAAGTTACTTGATGATTGTTGTTCCTGTTTCAAAATCCAGCTTTTGAACAATACTTTACTTTTGGTGTATGTCATGCAGGGATTGAACCTTATTCTTAGGCTTGCATGGTTGCAAACTGTTCTCCATTCAAATTTTGGACGTGTTGATTACAGAGTAACTGGGCTATTTTTAGCAGCCCTTGAAGTCGTTAGAAGAGGGATGTGGAACTTCTACAGGTAAGGGGGGGGCAAAAAAAATTACAGATTCATGAACTTTTTGGTCATTTTCATACTCTATTTCTTTAAATTGATTAAGAAAACCATTTCCAAGTATTAAATTAAATGATTTTTTTTTATTGTTTGAAATGGTCCAGGTTAGAGAATGAGCATCTAAACAATGCAGGAAAGTTTAGAGCAGTGAAGACAGTACCATTGCCTTTCCATGAAGTGGATGAACAGGATTGATTGATTTGCTTTGCTTTGCCGTTTCCAATTGGCATATGAAGAATTTGCATATACAGAACTGGATTCCAAGAAATGGCAAAAATTAAAGAATGTTTCCAAACAAGAACCAGCTTGTTGTAACCGATTCAAGTTGATGAAAAAAAAAAGAAACGTACCAACTTGTTTCTCATCTTTGTTGCTCGGTGAATCTTAGGAACATTCTTCATACTTGTATACAAAAATTTGCCCTCATTAATGAAATCAAAAAATGATGGAAAAGCGCAATTGCGTTAATAAACTCCTTTAAATTGTTATATTTTAGTCTCCAATCTTCATGTGTGTTTTCTACTTGAGAATATAATATATAACGAAATATATTAATTAAAGGAAAAGTTGAAAATAGTTTGTTTTTTCTTTTTCTTTTTTTCCTTTTTTTCTTCTTTTGGGCGAATATGGATTTTATTTTTTATTTGTTTAAAAGGTGGATTTCTTAATAACAGTCGTGATTTCCAAATTATAGCCGTTATGATTTCTCAACTCAGCTTTATAAAAATAAAATAAATTTTAGAAGCTTTTTTTGGGTAAATAAATAAAATATATATATATATATATTAAAGTACTCTGTTTTCTTGTACATATAAATGTACTAAAATAAGAAAAATGTTCTTTATTGCAGATTTTACAAGAACTATAAAAAATTCTTAAAATTTATTATTGAAATAAATAAATTGTATATATAATATTTTCCTTTTTTAATTTTTGTCTTGTTTTATATATTTTAGTCATTTTTCTTTGGAGTTTTTTAGTTTCTTGCCGAGCTCCATTTGAAAATTTCACTCTTAACAGTCGCCAAAATCAGACCCATGGCGGTAACAGCGAACGCCGTCTTCCACTTATCTCACGGGAGTTCTTCCTCTTCTCTCACAGCCAACACTAACCGAACTGTTAATTCCCTTCTATGTCCCAACTCTTACAAACCCTTTCCTGCTTCACAGAGAAACCCCACCATTAGTATCTCCAGGTAAAACCAAAAAGCTTCTTTTTTTCTTAAATTTGGGTTCTTTGGGTATTTGGGTTCCTCTCGATTTTCTTTTTTTCTGTTTTCATTTTGCTAATTTTCTGTTTATACATTTTTTTTTAAAGGAAAAAAGTTTTACATACAGAGACTGTTGCGTCAAAGCCTGTATACAAGCTACTGGCAGTTTCTGGATTGGTAAATGGGGATTCTGAAACGCACCCAGAATCGGAAACCAAGGATTCAAAGACGGTATTTGATAATTACCTGCGATTCTAGCTTTTAGATATGGAAATTGTTGTCTTACTTTTTGGTTTTGGTTTTAGTCTATTTTCAAGATATTGGTTTCAATTATTTTTATACAAATGGGCTTCTTTTTTCTTTTTCTTCTTTTTTTTCTCATTCTATATAACTTGTTGACCTAGCCAGATTATAATTGGTGAAGAATCGATGATGCATTAAGCATTCTTTAGCTTTTCATTGAACCTGTAGTATCTTAATTCATTTGGTTTTCTTCTTAAAGTGAGCTTCCCTGCACCTCTTTTTGATAATTTGCTTTATGAAAATTATAACTTCTTCTTCTAATTCTTTGCCCCTATATGAAGTTTGATAAGTGCCTGAATATAATGCATGACCAAGGAACTGATTTGGCAATGTTGAAATATGAATAGATTAAAAGAGGTGATGGACTGTTAGAGTGCTCCAATCTAATATGGAAGCCATCAGGCATGGTCAAGGAACTGATTTGGCAACTCACATCATGTGTCTTACACCTTGGACTTTTTCTTTTTTGTGTGCTTAAAACTTCTTTGTTACTAGCATTTGAAGTAAAGAAAATATATTAGATTGAACCCACTTTTGTGAGTGAAACATTATAACTTTCCTTTTAATGTTAGACTTTACTTAAGATGGGCATAGCTCTAATCTTGTTTTTGCTTCCTAACTCTTTGCAGGATGCAACTATTGACATAAAACTCCCAAGGAGAAGTTTGCTTGTACAATTTACTTGTGATTTATGTGGTGAAAAAACAAAGAGGCTTGTGAATCGACTAGCCTACGAACGGGGGCTTATATACGTACAGGTATGTAGCTTGAGATATTTTTTATTTGGCTATGTTTCAGAAAATAAAAAGAAAAACTAAACTAAATGCTAATAGATAAATAAACATGATATTCGGCATTCTAGATTATATCATTAGGTTTTGTGATTGCAGCATATTTTGCTATTTGTTGACCTATATGATGCAGCCTGATCCTTCTTTACTAGAAATTTGTGGATGTTCCCGTTTTGAATTTATTGACATACTTTTGGCTTCTTCATTTGCGAGTGAAATGGAGAATTCCATTAGTTAAGTCAGATTCTTTTGTCATTTTTGCATTTGCATCTTACTTTACGTTTTTTATTCTTTTTCACTTTTTAATATGTTTCGCATTTGAGTCGCTGGATCATGAGTCTCTACAATAAACTGATATTCTCCATTTGGAATGCGATGGTGAGGATCTAAATCCGATGTTTATATACTTCCTACACATGTATTTTTTAAACGCATTAATCTTAACATCTGACCTGATTATTATTATTAACCTTATAGTCTTGAGGGAGTTTTATAAAATTTGGGAGACCTCACTCTGAATTGAATTATATGAGAATCTTTTATGTTCCTCTAACCAACTGGCTGTGCTTCTCATCAGTGTGCAGGGTGCCTCCAGCATCACAAGTTAGTTGATAATCTTGGCCTTGTTGTTGAGTATGACTTAAGGGAGGAAATAAATGCTGATGGAAATAAAGATGAAGTTTAACATATTACATATGAAATTGAATTTGCAATATTATGATGATTTTGCTGTTGGTAAGTTCTGTGGTGATTTTAATTCAAACTTTATCTTCAAAGAAATTTTAAACATGTAACAGTTTCCAAAGTTAAATAACAAAACACAAAAATCATCATCCTTGATTCATTATTCATTCCTACATTTATGAATTTTGTAATCCTTCTTACGGTGTATGTGTGTATAATAATCTTGTAGTACAATCAATTCATGGCTCATCATAGAATATTGCTAAGAAGTGTAGCCTATCATGGTCACCAGGACTAGAATAGCTAGTCCAGTTCTCATCCACATTCCAGAATTTCCTCCTTGGTGATGCAGCATATTTCCTCCATTCTGTGAGGCAAAGAGCCAAAAGAAATATTAAATCATTTCAAGTTTCTAAGTTTAGCGTTAGTTGATCAGCAATTCAGGAAAATAAATAAATAAAATAGAAGAATTAAAAACTCATCAAAATCGTTACCGGGTTTGGTGATGGTGCTGGCGATGTTTCCTCTGATGAGTCTACCAAGGTAGGTGGTGCTGGAGGGCTCAGAACATGAGTTGGTGCTGGTGCAGGTGCATGGTGATGCCTCTTGTGTTTGTGCTTGTGTTTATGCTTGTGCTTAGGGGGAGTTGGTTCAGGTGATGGCACCAGATCAGGTGTTTGGGCTGGCGGTTGGCCAACTGGTGTCGGTGCTGGTGCTGGTGCTGGTGGTGCTAAAGGTGCAGGTGTAGGTGCTTCTTTTGCTGGTGCTGGTGCTGGTGTCTCCTTTGCAGGAGCTGGTGCTGGTGGTAGTCGAACAGGTGCTGGGGAAACCACTGGTGCTGGTAAAGGAGGCGGAAGTGGCGGTGGTGAAGCCGCTGGTGTTGGCGGAAGTGGTGGAGGTGGTAATGGCGAGGCAGCTGGTTGCAAGCGTAGTGAAGGTGCCTGTGATGGAGTTGAGACTGGTGGAACTTTGGGCGGTGAGACAGTGGGGCTCTTAGATGGTGCAACTTTAGGGGTTGGTGGCGATATCGGTGTAGTTGCAGCCGGGCTTGTTGCTGCAGCTGGTGTGGTAGTCGGTGGTGGCGTTGTAGTCGGCAATACAGCCGGTGCAGCCGCGGGACCTTGTGCATGAGTAAGGACAACTAGAAAGCTGGTAAAAGCTACAATGGAAGCCCAAAATATTGAAGCCATTATGTTTGGCTGAGAAACTGGTTGGAAGAATTGGTGGTTTTATAAAATCAGGAAATAATGGCAAAGTTAAAGAAAAACGTTTGGTGAAACATTGGAAGAAGAAATGTAGTTTTCATGGGATTGTTGTAGTTCCTCTAATCATTTGGCGAAGCAAGGTTGTTAATGAAAAAATATGATTATTTGTGTGTATGAGGACCCAAATAAAAGCCGAACAAATTAATAAGATCCCAATTTGAGCCTGTAAAAAAATTTAGCCATTATATTATTTATTTATTTTGACTATTTTGCAAATTGTATTTTTGATTATTACTTTCAATCTCTTTTTGGGTCAGATGTCACTTCCCAAGTTCCCATTATAAAGTGAGATAACATGTTCAAATCTTTATTAATTATGTAAGATTTTGTACATTAAAAATAATTATTATTGCCAACACAAAAATAGGTAAATAAATATTATTATTGTGGACATTTTTTTTGTTATAGGAATGTGACGAACAACCATTTTTATTTACTTTTTGTTACTTGATAAATATGTATTCTTACTAATAACATACATTAATTCGTTTATTTCAATTATATTCCATCGTATTTTACCTACCTTGTTACACAATACAACATTGTTGATCCTAACGTGAAACCTTAACATTGGTATGCAGTCTCCATCAATAATAAGAAGGAAATATGCCCTTCTCACACAATCAAATCATAAGGATAGCAATTCTTTTCTTTGTTGGATTAAATATACTCTATTATTTTTTAGTATAAGTGTTCATCGATTCGAAACCGACATATTTTATAAATAATAAATCCGATTCAATTAGTAATCAATTTTATTTTTTTCAATCTAATTTAATCCGATTATACATTAAACCCAATCAAATCCAATTAGCAATTGGATTGAATCGATTTGGTTAAACGGTTTGGCTTCAATTTTTATTTAATTTTTTTAGACTTTTTAAAATTTAATTTTTGAGCTTTTTTTACTTTGAATATTTGACATTTAAGCTTTTTTTTGTACCAAAAATTTGTTGTGCTTAAATTTTATTTTAAAATTTCTGTTTTTTTTACTAATTAAAAAAAAGTAGTCAGTTTAGTTTGGTCGGTTTTTAATGTCAAAAACCGAACTGAACCGACTATTGTTTTGAATTTTTAAAACCGATCTAATCCAATTACACTAAAATAACTTATCCAAACAAGTTGGATTTGATTGGATCGGTCGATTTCATCGATTGGTCCAATTTTTTTTGCACACTCCTACCTTCTAGTATGAGCAAGTTCATTTTGGGGTTTTCATCAAAAAAAAAAAAAAGTTCATTTTGGGGTTTATAGGTTTTTTTTTTTTTTAATACGTTTTAAATTTTAAAAAGTTGCATTTTGATGTCAAAATGTTAAATATAATGGAAACCATTTGTAATCCATTTTTTAGCCTTTTTTGTTAGTAATACTTATTTTCTACTAAAAAGTGAATTTTGGGTTATTTTATGATGATTATATAATAAAAAATTAAAGAAGAAAATATATTTATTGTTAAAAGATAAATGAACTTAATAGTTTTCATTAATATTTAACAATTTGTGACTAAAATGCAACTTTTTTAAAATTTAAAAGGTATCAAATGTAAGAAAAAATTATGTTGTTTAAAATAATAATAACGATAAAATCTAGTGTAGTCTCAATTCCCAAATGAACTACACACTAATACAGTTCAAAATCTCAAACGAGACAAAAAAAAATTTATATACAATTATTATACAGAGAATGTAATACAATATACCATAATAGAGTTTCATTCAAGTCTATGTATTAAATTCAGAGCTTAGTACACATGGTAGAGTTTAATTTCTTTTATGATGTATGTGCTGAACAATAAATACTTGATCAAGTTTATTTGATAAACCACCACTAGTGATTACAAATAGCATTCTTGATATAATCCTAAGACCTAAGTACGATTAATAGAACTGGTTGCTTCAAGTTATACCAAACACACCATGGGAAGGTCTCACCAATAAAAAAAACATGGGAAGGTAGGCTATCCACCGTTTGGTAGACTCGGCTCTCACTTCTCAAATATATATCTCCAACATTCCAATGTAATTATTAATGAAGAACCAGCATTATGAGGATTAAAGAAATAGAAACTTTCGGAAAGTTAAAGCTTATACATTAATATGTATATATATAGTAATAATTTAGTGGGCTAGCTACTTTCTCTATATTATTATAAATGATATTGAACAAAAATTTTGCCATTTATCACCATTGGTGATCACCAGTAGAACTATAATTTATGTAGTAAATTTTAATTAGAAATATTTAACTTAATTTTCTCTTTTTTTTTAAAATTTTAAAATTCTAAAAGTAATCATTTAAAATGCCTCATAACTTGTAGGTCCTATTGGAAATTCATTACAATAGATTAAATTAACAAAACTTATTTAAAATGCCACATAACCTATAAGTTCTATTGGTAATTCATTACAGTAGATTAAAGTAACGAAATTCTTATTCCAAGTCATCATATAGTATAATAGCATGGAGTTGGTGACCATCTAGATCATTTATATACATATATATATATATATATATATTCTCTAATTTGGAAATTTCCAATGAAATTCATGCGGAAAGCATCACTATCAGTGATGCCTTCGTAAGTAGCTATTAGTGATATTTTCTAGACAATGTTAGGATGAAAAAATAACTGTCTCTCTCTCTATATATATATATACAATAATACGCACACTCATTTATATATATATATATATATATATATATAAGTTTTAAGTATTTAACCCATTTATGGAAGATACGAACTGGAATTTGTTTGTCATTTTGCAAGCAATAAAAAATAGGGAGAAAAACTTCCTTTTGAATAAAAAATAAAATTTAAAAAGAAAAAAAAAAGATTTTGCTTTTCCTGAGAAACAAACCAACAGCTAAAAGGAAAGAAACCTGAACACTTTGTCCAACTAATAGATATTATTAGATAGAACTTCTTTACAATGGTGCTGCGGAAAACCCATAAACAAATTTGGTTTTTTTTAAAAAAAAAAAGAAAAAATCACCCTAATGGTAATGTCTATCATAAATATCGAACTGACATGGTTTTGACATTGTCAAGATGAATGTTTACTTTTGGAGGCTCTGTCAGACATTGTCAAATTTCTATAAAAATAAAAAAAATTTTAGAAGTCTAATTTGCTAAAAAATTAAAAATATTTAATAAAATACATAATTAATTAATAAGCATAAATAAATTTTATGCATATTACTATTAGAGAATAACTTTTAAATTGAATATATATATTTATACCACATAAATTTAAACAATGTCTATTTCTATGCCACATAAATAACAATCAACTATCTCCATTAAAAATGATCTAAAAGTTAAATGTAGAGAATTACATATTTTAAAGGTTTTTCGTACGCATACTGTAAATGCCGTTTATATATGTCCACCATCTATTATTTTTTACATGTTTCTTCCCACAATCCTCTCCAACTCTTTTTTGAAAAATTGAGGCAAATTTTATAATCTAAAACGGTGGGTCACAGTGAATACCAAAGAAGTATATACCATACATACATGAAAGTCAATTTATTACAAAAAGGAATATATTACTTCCTAAGTTATAGGATAAAATATTTGGAAGATTGCTGGAGGTGAGAAGACGAGGTTGAGGGTGAGGAGTGAATCTCTTTTGCCTGCACAATTATTGCAATGTTCAAACTTTCGGTGTGATTTTCCATAACGAATTTTGTTTTCTAAAACTCAATTATTTGGTGATTTTTAATTTAAGGGCTTCAATTCGAGAACTTCTACAGTTTCGTTCTTTTTTCTCTTTTCTATTACATGAAGGGGTTGTTTGAGTTAACTTTGTTTTTATTTTATTTTTATTTTTTTTATTTTATGTATAGAACTTTTGAGGACTGAATTGGCTTATGTGATTCTAATGGTAATGACCTCCATAGCCGGTACTCAAATCATTGGACGTCTCATGTGCTGGTATTGATATCCCTTCCATAACTTTTTCTTTTCCTTCTTCTTCTTCTTTTTTCCAGTTTTTTTTTATTATTATTTTGTTTATTTGAAACCCACTTGTTCAATATCTGATATACTGTATCTTTTTTGAATTTGCAGGGAACAAAAATGTTTGTTACCACACAATCAAGAGTGATTGTATATTAGGAAGAGAGAAAAGAAAGATGAAAGAGGCAGAGAAGGAAAAGAAATACTGAGTGTAGTAAATTTTTTGAGTTTGAGTTTGCTGATTTGGCAGGCATAAATAATTATTTTAAAAAGATGAATATAAATAGTTAAAATTTATTTTTTTGGTACAGATCTCCATATAGAATCCAAATTAACGGAACATTCTCATGCTTTTAAAAATAATTATTTATGCCCGCCATCTAGCTTTTTTTACCTTCATTTTTCCAAAACTATCATTCCTTTATATTTCTCTCGGAAAAATTTTTTTTTTCCCTTTTTTTGTTATTACCCAAATATTTTTTTGGGGCATCAGTAAGGAATTTGATTTATTGCCAAAGAAAAAAATTGATCTCACAGAGCATTGTCCATACACATAAAAAATCAGCCACAATTAATAGGAGATTACAAATCAAAATTTTCCTCTAAACATTTCAAAATTTATCGCTTAGAGCATATCCAATGAATAATGTAAATTATTATATATATGACATGATATAAACATTGTTTAAATTTATATGCTATGAATGTATATTCAATTCAAAAATTATTCTACAATGATAATATGCACAAAAGTTATTTATAATTATTAATTAATTATATATTTTATTAAATATTTTTAATTTTTGAACAAATTCAATTAAAAAAATTATTTTTTTAGAAATTTGATAATTTCTAACAGAGTTTTCAAAAATAAACATTTACATTGACAATGTCAAAGATACGTCGGTTCGACATTCATTATAGACATTATCATTTAAACGCATTTTTTTCAAAATAATATTTGTATATATTTATGTAGCATGTTAANCAATATTTATATATGCTTATGTAGCATGTTAATTTTAACAATTCACATTTTATTGAAACTGCTCTTATATATACAAATACAAAAAACCAACCAGTTAATTTTTTATTACAAAAAATCAACGAATTAATTTGCAAAATTTGGCTAAAAATTGTTCTAGTTGAACTACGAAAAGCAACACGCCCTTTTGAAAAACCAAACCATAACTGAAATCAATCTAGTAATACTAATATATAATATTGGGCTACCAAAATCCAATAAACACAAAAAGAAAGAAAAAAAAAAGCAAAATTAAAAGAACACCTAAAAAACAGTATAAAAATAATAAAAATGACAGTTGAGTCGGGGAGGGCGGTGTTGGGGTAGAGAAGGCGGGCTTGTTATTCCTCACTGCGAAAACATTAACAAAATGCGAGCCTTCAAAGCCTCCATTTTTATCACGTTTGACTTGATCTTTATTTTTGGAAGAATTTTTTTTAAAAGGGAAATTTAGAGAGGAAAAAAAAAACAAAAGAATGATGTATTGCATGTATAAAGCACATAAATTATTATTTTTCGAAAAATGGAGATGAATCATTAAGGTTGGCGCGTAAACATTCATACAAACATTCACACAGAAAACTCTTTTTTTAATGGGTCTATAGACTCTATGCATATATTGTTTCGTTGCTTTCTGGGCCTTGCTTTTTTGTAACAGATTATTTGGGCCGTCAAACTCTTAGTCTAATAATATTGGGTTTGGGCCTTATAATCGTTGATTAAACGATGTATGGGTGTATAGAGACACAGAGAATAACTATATTTTCTCTGTGTCCTAGCAAAAGTTTTCAATCTCCCTTTTCCTTTTCTTCGTTTTGCTTCAGAGGTTTGCTAGCGAAGTGTTTATAATTTTACATTTCTCTAATAGAAAATTCCAATTTTTTTACTACCTTAAAGTCTATTTTGTTATATATACATAAAAATTTAAAGTTTGTTTTATTTAGTTTAATCAATTTCAGAAAAAAAAAAAATTGAAGGGTAGGGACTGCATATAGGGATCAGGGAAGAACAATTGTAAAAGGTCAAAGTTTTGGTGGTAATCTATATTGAGCTTCTATTTATAAATCATCATTAAAATGGAATAAGAAAATTGAAATTTAGTATCTACGAAGTAATTACTCTGAAAGCAACTTTAGACTTACTACTGCTTCGAATATCTTTTTTTTTTCCTGTAGTCTATATTAACCAATCAAATGGGTTTCCAAAGTTGAAAATATGTACCCTCTAATTATTGTTTAAATTCAAAAAGAAATGAAAAAAAGTTACATATATGGAAATTGTAACTTTTTAAAAATAAAAATAAAAAAATTGGGGAGATATGAAAAAAAAAATGAAAGCAAAATATGCCCACGAGAAAATACACATCCTGATTTTGGGTTTTTGTTAGGTCTCTGCAATGGAAGTGATCTATTTCATAAAAGTCAAACATTAGTTAGTTTTCCTACTTTGTTGTTAAATTCAATGTCCTTGTAACCTTTTTGCTTTAGTTTTCCTGATTCATCATAATTATTACTACTTCCATTTCTTTAGAAGATGGCTGTGTTGTTGTATATAGATAGGTTTTGAATATATTGTTTGGCTTGTAGCAGTAATGGAAAATGATATTAGAATGATTTGCTATCGAAATTTGAATTACAAAATGTGACCAAAGTTGTGTTCCAGCTCCAAATCCAACTGCAAAATATGCATTTTTTATTAATTTTTACTTACTAATCAATAAAGCAAAAAACAAAAACAAAGGAATTTTGAATTTTATACCAACCCTTAATCTCTTTTTTTGTGTGGAAAATATCATAAAGTGATTAACCTAATGTTTGACATAATTACAGCAAGTCAGTATTTTTTCTTTTAAAAAATTGATAAACTAATTTAAAACTATGTATAAGAAATCAATTGAGGAATTTAAAAACACTTATTTTAATTATGTTATTATCATATTGTACTTGTTATAGTATTAATTAGATTTAAAGTCTAAATATATTTGAGTACTTTTTAAAATTGAATTTGTACAATTGATATTTTATAATTTGAACAAAATTGTATATTTGTTCAATTCAGTTAAAATTAACAGATTTTGTCAATTTAGATGTTACGTGCATAGCAAATAACTTTCAAAATTGATTTTTTCATTTTTAATTGTACCAAATATTAAAAAAATAAAAAAAAATAAAAAAATCATTAATGAATTTCAAATTTTAATTCCTTTTTAATTTTTGATACAATAAAAAATGATAAAATTAATTTTTAAAGTAACATATTATGCATATAACTTCTAATTTGATGGAAATCTATCAATTTTAACTTAATTGGATAAATGTGTAACTATTTTTAAATTACAGGGTATCAATTATACAAATTAATTGTAGAGACTCTTATGTGAACAAATTTAATTTTAGAATATAATAAAGTGTATTAAAACTTAGATTTAATGAAAAATATCATAGGAAAATTCTAGTGTATAGAGATCAGCCAAACATTTTGTGCTTTTGTTGTAGCTTGCTTTGGTAACATGTTAATAGAGTTTGGCAATAGAATAATTTGGGCGCTTTGGAACTCACTTCTATAAGATAATAGTGCATGTAATATAGAATCTTTTCTAATTTTTTGTTTATCTAATTTTCTTGACAACTACCATGTTTGAGACTATAAATGCATAATTTTCCATTTTAAATCCACGATTTCAATATCAAAATTAGTTTAGAGAGACTTTCATTTTCCTTTTTCCTTTTGAAAACTTTTTTCATTTCCTTTTCTTTTGTTTGGAGGTGTACGTGTTGCAAGCAGGAAAAAAGACAAGAAGAGGGGTATATTTATAAAGCACTAGCATGAAAAAAATGTAGAAGTTTCTGCCCACTTTCTTAAAAAAAAATTGATTAATTATATTTTAGTATCTTTTAATTTGAAAAAAAAAATTAAATTTTTGATTTTTAATTTAAACTTTCTAATTTAGACTTTTAAATTTAAATTTATTACATTTTGGTCCAATTAACTTTTTGACTGGTTGTGGTTAATTAACAATTTAGCAGTATTAAAATAATTTAATTTAAATTAAAAGACTTAAAGTGTAACAATTAAAATTAAAAGGCTCAAATTACAATAAATTATATTTTAATATTGCTTAAATATGATGTAACCAATGATCACCATTAGGCAAAAAAGGTAATAAATTAAAATTTAAAAATTTATTTTAGAACATTTTAAATTTTAAAGTTGAAAATGCAAACTTTTCCAAGCTCTACTAAAGTATAATTAAAGAATTCCTATTTTGATTTTGATTTTTGCTTAATATTACCTCAGATTTTTTTAAAAACAAATTACTACAAAAAAAACTTTTAAATTAAGATAAGAAAATAACAAGCAATGCATAAATAGGCAATGCATAAATAGTTGGATCCTCCTCAACTATTTCACTACAAAAGCAGCTTCAGAAGTAAGTATATAAACATAATGTTTAATTTATTCAAAATTACTTAATTAAAAAAGTGTTACTTTCAGAAAGACCAGCACATCAACTTACATGAATAACAATCAGCTAAATTAACCTAACACGAACTACGTGGCTTGTTGGCCCTAATTAGATGGACTCCTTTTTTTAATACAAATCCAAATCCAATAATATTCCTGCAAATTACGTATAGGTCTTAAACGAGTATGATTTCCAAAGAAAGAAACGGTTTAAAATAGTAAATAAATAACAAAAAGGTTAATTTAAATCATCAAAATGGTAAATTTAGATCAGATCTCTTAATAGAGATGAAATAATCATATCAACAATGTTTTTTTTTTTTTTTTTGAATATAAAATTTATTATTAAAACACGTAGTTTCAGATGGCTAGCTAGCTACGAGTTTCTATATAATGAGACAACCTATTGGTGGTTGAGTTTTTTTTTTTGCTCAAACCTATTGGTGGTGGAGTTACATCGCTTTTATTAATAACCTTATATTATATATAAAAAACGAATTTGGCCTGACTTCAAGAAAATAATTATTTTTCTATGTTGTTGTGTATTTAAAAAAAATGACACGTAATTAAAGACAGACTTTAAATATAATACATACGTAGATGTACATACATATATACAGATATATATACATATATATATATATAATTCTCCTATTAAAAAGGGTGTGGGATAAAGGAGGATTAAAGATAATTAAAATTAAGAAGGGGGTAAGTAAAGCTCTCAAATTATTGATGCTAAATAAACATTATATGTCATTTTCTTCCTATTTTGTCAAATTATGTGCTAAAGACAGATATAATACAAATTATAAATATAGGTACATTATCATCCAATGGAGGTTATCTAATACGTGAAAATTTTGGCAATTAATTATGGGTTTAAATTATTGTTAATAAGCTGGTTTCAATTTGTTTATAACATGAAATGTTTAGTCAATCTATGACAAAAATACATATAAGACACATATACATATAAATGAATTAATTTCTTGGTTAATTCCACAATATAATACATACATTCAAGGTCTAAATTCGTTTTCCTCCGTATATACTATTCATTACTAATTTTGGTCAGTTTGTCACAAATTACATATAAAACACGTACTTATATATTCATTATTAATTAAGAATATACATTCTCTAGCTAGAACATAAGATTTCTTAAAAATCCATCTGTTAGACTTTTAATTACACAGTTTCTTATTTAAAAATTAATCCATTTATCATAATTTGTACTTTTTTTTGGTTATATAGTTTGTACTCTATGTTCTTTGTAGATAACGTTTAGTATTTTATAATATGTATAATAAATCAGATTTTCACATCAAGATCATACTAGTTTTAGCATAAGATCGATCTTTTTTTATTAGATTTAAAAATTAATTAATAATCTATTATGAAGTTAATAATACGCTAAAATTTTATTTGAGAAAAAAATAAACTTTACAAACTTAATGAACTTGCATTTAAATTTTAACCCTCAAAGCATTCAAAAGCGAGTTGATGTGAGCCTAGTTGTATATAATAACTATATATATATTTGTATATAATAAATATATATATATATATATAGTTATAGTTAGACTCATTTAGTCCAATTTGATAGTTTTAGTATCTGATAGATCATGTTAAAGTTTAAGATCTAAAATCAATTAGTAATTGAATATGAATTATTAACGAACTAAAATTTTATTTAAAATAAATAAATTTCAGCCATATTCAATGAACTATAAATATATTTTTTAACCTTATCCTATAAAAATATCTAAAGACTGAAAATTAAAACTATGATTCTAAAACTATAAGGTGATTCTGACCTGATTATATATTTAATTAGTCAAGCTCAAGTGAAGATTGACTTTTTCAAAATCATGTCTTTATCCTTGATTTTTAATTTCTGAACAAGGCTTTACCATTTTTTCATATATAATATAGATATGTACCTTCTATATTTGACTCTGACTTGTGGATAAGAGAATGTATGCAGAAAGCTCGTAGGATATTCTGAGAACATACAGTGGAGTGAAACAAACGCTATATAGATAGATAGACAAGCATATGAGATGTTTGTCTTTGCCCCCTCATAAGAATTTGGCATATTCGGAAGTAGGAATATGATTTATATATTTTCCTATTTTATTTTCCCATATAAACCAGACAATTTACATCCTTCCAAAAGCCAAACGTGTCGTCCAATTTCATAGGATGCTGGCCAAACCAGCACATATATATATATATATATGTATGTATATATATGTATATATATATATACATATATATATATATGTATGTATTCCCATTCTATTCTCTAATACAAGTTTTCACGGTTTAATTAAACCGTTTTTATTTATTTACAATTAGTAATTACTAATTCCGATCGACTTAACAGTTAAAGTTGATGAACCTAAGAAATTTTGTAATTGATTTTAGATCATAATGTATTTTAGTATTTTTTTAAAATGAATTTGTTTAGGTAGAAATTTCTACCATTTATTTGTGCAATTGATACTTTATAATTTAAAAAAAAAATTATGTATTTGTCAAATTTAGTTAAAATTGACAAATTCTGTCAACTTATAAATTACATGCATAACACGTGACTTTTAAAATTAATTTTTTTATTGTACTAAAAATTAAAAAAATTAAAAAATAAAATAAAATTTATTTATGATTTTTTTTAATTGTTTAGTTTTTGGTACAATTAAAAATGAATAAACTAATTTTGAAAGTAACTTGTTATGCACGTAATTTCTAAGTTGACGGAATTCATCAATTTTAACTAAAATTGATAAAAATGTAACTTTTTTCAAATTACATGATACCAATTACACAAATTAGTTTTAAAAACTCTCATGTGAATAAATTCAATTTTAGAAAGTTTTAAAATGCATTTAGACCTTGATTTTATTTTATATATATATAAATATTTGTGGAACTATACAAAAAAAATATGCAAGAATAAAATTCAAATCAAAAGTGTCGCAAATGAGAATAATACAAATTAACTGTAATGGCCTGTTTGTTGAATACCGCCTGGATAATTCAACATCCAACCTTTAATCGGAACCCTCCAATTGCATGAGTGGAATTCTAACAGCTGTGTTATATCTTCTCAAGCCATGTGAGGTGTACATGAACGAGTCAAATGCTTCTTCTAGCCTTTCCTTCAGTGCAGCTGGGCCATCTTGGATTTGAACCATATGAGACCTCGTCCGCGAAGAAATTGGAATGTTCCTGCAATCTTGAGGAATGGATGTATCGGCATCGATCAAGTATTCTGCGTATGTCTATATATTTATAATGCACGATTGATTTTATGTTCCACTCAATGATATGACTAAAAACTTTACCTTATTGGTTAGAATCTAAATTTCTATTTGGTATGACTTATATTTTGTTAAAAAGCTCTATTTGAAGAGCTATAAACACTTAAGAAAAACAAACATTACTACAAAAATAAGCTATTGACGACGGTTTTATTTTTATATAGACGTCGGTTAACAAAAAAAATCGACATTGATACACTAAGACGACGGTTATTAACTTTGGCGGATAATAAAGACGACGGGCCGTCGTAGAAAGAAAAAATCAATGACGGTTATAAACAAAACTGTCGTCTATAATTTAATCAACGACGACGGTTTTTTTATAAACCGTCGTCTATAAATCCCTAAGACACGTGGCATCCACGTTGCTGCCATGTGTCTCTTTGTAGAGAATAGACGACGGTTTTTTTTTAGGAACCATTTTCGTTGATTAAATTAGGGTATAAAAAATAAAATCAAATTCAAAAAATCAAAAAAAGATGGTTTTAGCTTAAAATAGTCGTCTTTACTCAGGTAAAGGCGACGGTTCTAAGCTAAACCATCATTTTTACCTCGAAAAAAAAAAATCAAAAAACGACGGTTTTAGCTTAGAACTGTCGTCTTTACTTGGGTAAGTAAAGACGACGGTTCTAAGCTAAAACCGTTGTTTTTACCCGAAAATAAAAGAAAAAAAAACGACGGGCCTCACTCTAAACCCGTCGTCTTTATCAAAACGGCGTCGTTTTGTAGCCGTGTTATTTGGGTAAAGACAACGGGCCTAGCTTTTGTCCGTCATTTTTAACTCAATGTTTTATTCTTTACACACTTCTTCCTCTCTTATTTTTTCTCATTTCTTTAGAAACCCTAAAACACCCGCCGATGTTTGCTCATCTTCTCCACTATGGTCGCTTTTTGCTCATCTTCTCCACTGTGGTCACCGTTCCTCCTCTTTTCCACTTGGTCGCCGTTCCTCATATTCTCCACTTGGTCGCCGTTCCTCATCTTCTCTATTGTAGTCGGATTACTTCTTCATTTCACATAATATTTGTGATTTTTAACCCAAAAACTTTAAGGTTAGTGCTCCGCAATCTATTTAAATTGTTTTTAACAAATTGTGAATGCATTATTCGGTAAAAATGTTTGAATCCGTGCATTGAAAAGTAATTTTGTATTATTAGATTGTGTATATAATCAAAAATTGTATAAATTATTCGGTGATATATATGAAACCCGATGATATGTATTAAACTTGATGATATGTATGAACTACCCGTGTATATATTGTGTGAAAAATTGTATATGAGAGTTTTGGTTTAATTTGTAATTTTGTATAAGAGTTTTGTAATTAGAATATATTTAATATTTAATATAATTTTGTATAAATGTATTTAAATGCTGTTGAAAAAAAAAAACATAGACAACGGTTTCTATGTAGAAACCGTCGTCTATACTTAATATAGACGACGGTTCTAATATTAAACCGTTGTCTATATATTTGCCCCGTGGCATCCACGTGGCTTCAATAACGTTTTAGACGTCGGTTTTTAACCGTCGTCGATGTTTTATGAGTATTGACAACGCCTTGTTAGACGATGGTTTCGTATCCGTCGTCTAATCACGTAAGACGATGAATTTTCACTGTCGTCTTTAACCTTATTCTGTAGTAGTGAAATAAGTGTTTGGCAAATAAGTCAATAAATATTTGTTTGAAAAAAAAAAAAAAAAGCTTTTTAAAAGTATTTTGGAGAAGCCAAAATTTTAAGCTTTTAAAAAAAAAACTAATTTCCAACTAACTTATAAGAATAAGCTCAACAAAACATTAAGTGCTTTTTTTAAAATATTAAAATTACTTTTTAATACAATAGGAAAACAACCATTTATTTTTTAATAAATATTTCTTTTTTAAAAGCTTTATTATGAGAAAGTCTACAGCTAAAAATTTTATTTGTATAAATTATACCAAACAGACCTTAATTCTCTTACTAACTCATTTAGTTTAGTTAGTCCAGTGAATAGACAAACTTTAAAAAAAACTTCCAATTTCATGAAATTAACAAATAAGTTGGAACAAATCATGTAGCACCACGTGGTATTCTATTGGAGACAATTGATTTGTGACTTTTTAAAAAAAATATATATTATTTGTCATTGATAACGTATTACCAATATAGTTATACATTTGATTGTGATTTATTTATTTTTATTAAAATTTTAATATTAAAAATAAAATATAATTAAATATATCAATTAAAATTTGCAATATAAATTTAAATTCTACTGAAGTACTGATGGTCTGACAGATAGCAATTTTTTTTTCTTTGACGTGTAATCCACTTCCACGGTGTAAAGTAGGGAAAGCACCAAACCAAATGTATTGATTAGTCAGCCGTGATGGTTGGGTCTAAAAAAGATTCATTAGTTCCTACAGCTACGTTCATATAGACATTGGTGAGTGTAGTTGTTAGAAAGCTGATCAAATCATCAAATTATACATACAAATAAGTTTAATTACTTGAGCCAATAATTAAGGGTTGGCAAAAGGGATTTTTACTTAATCCACCAATGCTTGTTCGTTGGCTTAGAACTATTATGGTATGGCAAAGAAAGGCATTGGATATTCCATGTTTGTTTATGAATTAGGAGCGTATTTATGGACCCATTGAGCCTATGGCCAAATTGTAGAATATATTGTTATTTACACATGTAGTTATATATAAGGAATTTTTTAGTTAATATGGTACTTTGTCCAAAGATGTACTTGGTTTTATTTATTTATTTTTTTGATGAAATACTTGGTTTTATTTAGAGTCTGGGCAAAGTGTTGCAAACGTCGAATTGCAGGCAAAAGTCATGAATCATGAGTCGTCATTACTCATAAATAAGCTATTCCAATTTAAAGCTAAGGTCCTATCATGTTGCAACAAAACAAGGGATTTTAGGCTTCGGACTTTGACTGATAATTTGATCTTATGCAATTTGGAAGTAATTTGTTTTCAGATAAATAAAACAAAAATAAATAACCAGTCCAAATATAAGTATACTGTAACAATCAAATATTCAAATGAGGTTTTTTTTTTGTTGTTGGTAAATTATCTCTAAAAGTTTGTCAAGTTTTCAATACAAAAAATTAAAGGTGTATAAAAAAATTGACCAACTGATGAAACCGACAGATCAAATTCAATCTAATTTGTTTGGATCGGTTATTTTAGTGTCATTGTATTGGTTTTGAAAATTTAAAACCGACTATTGGATCGGTTTGGTTCGGTTGCTAAAGTTAAAAACTGATACAACCGATTCAAATCAAACTAATTACCTTCTAATTTAAAAAAAAAATATTTTTTACCAATTAGATTAGATTGAATTGAATTTGATGTATGAATCAGATCAGATCGGATTGGATTAAAAAAAATAAAACTGATTACTAATTAAATTATATTAATTATTTTCAAAATAAATTAATTTCGAACCATGAGCGTATCTAAAAAAAATGATTTTTTAAAACCAAATTTATGAGCCTCACTTGGTAATTAAAAGAAAAGTTATTAGTCAACTTAAACAAAACAAAGCAATCCCTTTACTATTTTTACTTTTTATTTTTATTTTTAATGATAATGATTATATATATATATATGCATTTATATTTCCAAGTCATTAACTTTCATTCTTTTAACTGACAAAAAAGAGAGGACATTTACCATTCAAATGAATGGTAAATAATGTAACCGATGTTATTTATTAACACATTATACAAGAACAGATACAAATAATTTTGATGACTATAATATTTATTAATTTATATAATATATATTGAATAATAGTGTTTAAGAATTTTTGAATAAAAAAATATACAAATTGCATAGCTGATGACATAATTAGCTATAAGAAAAATTGTAGAGTGATCAAATTTAGTAATAATTTTTTTGGTATCAAATGATGTTGTACAATTTTATTTAATTAATTTACTTTTTATGATTGTAGAATATTGTTAGCTTATCCACTATTAATAAACTCTAACATCATTTGATATTTAGTTAAAAAATTTGGTACACATGTAGCATTGCTCTAAATATAATAGTGACTAAGAAATGGATTGGTTTTATGGTTTTAATTTTTATCCAAAAGCAGCAGAGTTGGAATATTTCGCCGTCTAAGCCGAAGGCTCAATCAAGCTAAAGAAACTAGCGATGTATGTACACTAATTTGGCTGGTCGATATAAATAGATTTACTATTTGAAATCTAACTTTTACACTTCTAATTTTTTAATTCACAAAAACAAACATACATGAATTAAATATGCTCCAGCAATGCAACATGAATGTGTCATATTTTTTAACCAAATCTTGGGTTGGTGGAGGAGATATAAGCTTACTTTTCAACCATATGAAATGGCAGAAACTCATTGGTGGAGCAGATCAATTATATTAATATAGGTCGACCCACCCCCAAAATTAAGCTTCTTGTAGTATCGAATTAACAACCAACACCATTTAAAGTTTAAATTGTGCAACATTAGTCAAAAAATTTCAAACTGGTTTTTTAACTGCTAACCTATATATGCACTGCATATTTAAGAGATTCTCTTTTTCCAAGTCAAATAAATAAAAATAAATTACACCAGAAATATCTGTACTATATCGAGTATCACAAGTAGTTATCTAAATTTTGTTTTTTGTTTTGTTTTTTTTTACATCTTAGTACCTAAATTTGCTAAAATGTTGCACCGATAGTTTCTGAGTCAATTTTTTTAAAAAATATACGTTAAATAACACATGATACATGTATCTATTTGTAAAATCCGATATAGTTCATGTACCTCCAGTGTAATTTACTCAAATAAATAAATAAAGTATCAAATATAAAATTAGATTCAAAATAAATATATTTATTTTAAAATATATATTTAAAACTTTTAGACAAATATATACTTATTTAAATATTTATTTATTTAATAAATATTAACTTTTAATCTTAGTTATTTAATATTTTAATTAATTATATATTTTTATATTAAAAATCATAATGCTGTGAACAACCGTCCATTTTAGACCCAACATTTTGTTAGATTAACTAACAATTGATGTGTTGACTGAAACTGAATACAAACCTAGAATCCAATGATACAGCAACATACATCGTCGAGACCGTTAGAGACAAGTTTATTTTCGAGGTCCTTGCAATGCAATTCTAAAAGTTGCAGGCAAATTCATTATTTGTTTTTCATTCTAATTTGATGGGCTCGTACGAGTAGGGCTCATACTTGGATAATCAGAAGTTTGGAGAAGTACTTTTTGTCTCTAGCAATTTTGACGATGTTAGCAGCAGTATCGTTGGATTCTGCATTTGTTGTTCAACTTCAGTCGACACATTGATTGATGGTTGTTTTTAGCAAATGTTAAGTCTAAGATGAAAAGTTGATCACAATCTTCTGATTTTAGTTAAAAAAATNTATGTTATTTAAATTATTGAGTAGATCATACAGGAGCTACTGAATTGTAGCAGATTTTACAAGTAAATACCTGTAACGTGCACACCATGTATTATATAACATGTAATTCTGACATAAATTGATCCATGTATTAACGGTGCAACGTTTTAATAAATTTTGATACTAAAATACAAAAAAAATAAAAAATTGCATACTTATTTGTTACACTTAAAATAGTTCGGATACCTCTAATATAATTTACCTAATAAATAATTAAAGTGAAAATTTTATCATAATTAATATAATTTAACAGTTAAAAAGTAATAATGTGAAAGTTTTGAACCGATAATAAATTGTCTACAAACTCTAGGACTTTTGTGCTACTTTGCTATTAAATGTACTAAAATGCAAAAATATTGAAACCATATTGAGCATTGGAAAGTGTGATTTAGGAGGAAACAACGAAGTAAAAAATTTCATTATATGATAGATAAGATTTTACAAATAAATATTAAAAAGAAATTGATATGCGTCCGTCCTACCAAAATTTTTCAGAACAACGATGGTTTTTTTTTGGATAATAGAACGATGGTTAGTTTACCAACCAAATGCCAAATAGTCTTCTCTTTCATTGTTTGTATCACGAGCCGACGGCTGAGGCTCCACATCATTTGGTGAGATAAATACGTGATCCATACAAACTTCCAATTTTAACCCAAAAAAAACATACAAACTTCCAATTCTATTATTATGATTCTGACACGAGTGTCGCTCCTGGCACACGTACTCACGTGCTCCAGCAAATTGCTCCATCACACGTGTCCTCCCATGGTCGTTCACCAATCAATGCCAACAATCTTTTTTTTTTTTTTTTT
>QANX01006487.1:0-21571 GCA_003254975.1 Ochetophila trinervis
AATAATAATAATAATAATAATAATTTCGATTGTACTTTTGTAATGCAGCTACACTAAAAGCGCGTGGCTCTAACGGTGAAAAAACAATAGGACCGGCAAATGGCATGCTAAAGCTTCCCCACAGTTAGAGTTGATAAACGCCGGCATAAAGTTACAGAATCTTTAAATATTAATTTATAATTTTTATTTTTGTTAATATTAGTTTATCATTAATAAATGTTGGGAAATCACTGATTCTCAGCTACCTGCTTGCTTGCATTGGGGGTTTTATTCACTCTTATGAGTAGCCACAACTATGCCCATCACACGCAAAACCACTCTTTTTATTTATTTATTTATTTATTTATTTTATTGGTATTAGTTATTAATTCTAAAAAAAAATTACAAAAAAAAAATCCTCGAATTTTCTACTTTATTATTTCAAATTCACAATTCTTTTTTTATTTTTGGGTATAANATTTTTGGGTATAAATATAAGATAAATTTTCAATTTTTTAAATATAAATATGAATGGCTAATCAAAACAATTTTATTTGATAAAAAAATTATTTTTAAATTGCAGCAAAATAACACAAATTGAAAACCTTTCTTCAGACGAATGACCAAATTTATTTTTTTATTTATTTTAATAAAAAAACTCTAGCATTTGAAATACAAAAGCCTCCCCATATGCACATATCCTATTCCCAACATTCTTCATTTTTTTTTCTTTTGCTTTTTCACTTTAGTAATCCTAATGGTAGTGAATTCTAACCCTTGAAGTCCTGCTCAAAGAATACAAAGTTTAAAAGAACCTAAATTAGGAGCTAAGGAACTTGGTAATAAGAGGAAAATTGTATATTCAAAATAGAAATCGTATTTGTCAACTTAATTTATACTGTAACTCAGAGGATGACAAAAATGGCAATGGAAATAAAAGCTTTCCATTTGTATAGGTGTGAAAACTTTGTCAGTTATTCAGTCAATTTTATATTTAAATCATAGTCATAATCATAAAAATAGATAAAAATCATTTTTATAAAATCTTTAAAATAGATAAGAAAATAAGAAGAATTGTGAGAGAGAGAAAAACAAAAGAATAAGAAGAAAAAAATGCTCTTGGGTAAGTAGGCCATCTTTACTGCTCCATTAATATGGAACATAAAATAATTGAAAAATAATGAGATATTGTAAAATTAAATTATAGTATTCAGATTAGATCCTACAATAAGGGCATTAACAAAGATTGAAAATGGACCAAAAAAAAAAAGGCCGCTAATACATTTTAAATTACAAATCATGTTACATAATCAATTTGTTCTTGAAAATAACAAATCCATGCATGATGTTTTTATCGATGAGTAATCACTATATCTCCCTCTAAAAATCATAAAATAAAATTAAATCAAAGAGTATAGTTTTACTTTTACCTAACTGACAATTTGATGGATTTCCAAAAAGTGGTAAAAGAAAAAAATAAATAAATAAAAAAAGATTATTCGTAAAATGGGAAAGGTTTGCATGTTACTTGTCTCTCTTTCCCCATTCATGATCACACTAAATTAATTTTTTTTTTTCATTTTTTGTTTTAATGAGATTAAATTTGATTTTTTCTTTTAAACATTTTACAACTGGTTTTCATTGTTTTATAAAATCATAAAAATCAATATTTTTGGGTTGTGTGTGTCTTTTTGGTGGAGGAATGCTTGTCACCTACTCCTTTTTAAGTTCCCAATCTCTCCTATGCTTCCCAAGAGGCAAAGCTTTTTAGAGAGAGATAGAAAGGGAAAGAGAGAGAGCCTAAAAAAAGGTTTTGATCTTCTTCTTTGCTCTCTGCTCTGCTCTGTTTGAGCAATGGAGAGGCACAAATGCAAGCTCTGCTCTAGAACTTTTGCTAATGGAAGAGCTTTGGGAGGTCATATGAAGGCTCACTTGGCCACACTTCCTCTTCCGCCGAAAGTTCAGCAACTCGGCGACCGTACTGAGTCAGCCTCATCTTCATCGTCTTCATCAGGCGAGGAAGATGATGATCAAGAACAACAACAACAACAACGGCTCAGCGAATTTGAAGCGGAAGCAGAGGAAAAAGGTTTGATTTACGGGCTGAGAGAGAATCCCAAGAAGAGTTTCAAACTTGCAGATCCTGAGTTCTCTTTCGCGGTTGATTCCGGGTCTGTCATTCAGGACAGAGAGAGCGAGACCGAGTCGAAAAACCCAACTCGGAGACGATCGAAGCGGAATCGGAGACCCATTTTCACCGAGATTCGAGAGCAGAATTTGGAATTGAAGAAGCCCAACTTGAGAAAACCCAGTTCGGTCAAGTCTTCGTCGCCGGTGCCGGTGCCGGAGCCTGAACCGGTGAGTTCGGTTTCCGATACTTCCCCTGATGAAGATGTTGCTATGTGCCTCATGATGCTTTCCAGAGACGTGTGGATGAGAAACAATGAGGAAGAGCAAGATCAAGAACAAGGTAAAGAATCGATGAGGAAATCAATGAATGAAGGATTGGAAGAGATCAAGTTGAAGAAAGTTCATGCAAAGCATCGATGCGAGAAATGTAAGAAAGTTTTTCGATCTTATCAAGCTTTATGTGGGCACAAGAAGATTTGTCGCATTGGAAATGAAGCAGAAGCTAAAAATGGTAATTTAGCAGCAGCAGCTAATGAGAAACTCTTTGAATGCCCATTTTGCTACAAAGTTTTTGGTTCTGGTCAAGCACTTGGTGGGCATAAGAGATCTCACCTCTTCAATGCTTCAACAACAACAACATCATCAGGTATTATGAATTCTGTAAAGTTGAGGGAAAGTTTTATAGATCTCAATTTACCGGCTCCAATGGAAGAAGATGATTTCAGCGTCTTATCTGATGCATAATTTACAGGAGTTTCCATTGAAAAAAAGAAATACACACACAACACCCAGAAAAACGGAAATTCTGATAGAGATCTGTGGATATGGTGATTGTTTAATCTTTTTGAGCAACTTGGTCTTCTTCATTGTCATTCATAAAATCAGATGCTCAAATTTTTTTTTTGTTATGGTTTATTGTTTACAGTAGCAGCTTGCTATGCAAATTAGATTATATAGTACTCAGAATTTTTCTCAGGAAGGAAAAAAAAAAAAAACTTGGGTTTGCTAGCTCGGATGGTTGCTTCTGAAAGTACAAAGCGCTCTATTCTGTTAATATGCTCTCTGCTTCTGTTCTCAGGTCCAGTCTCCAGCTGTTCTTGAAACTGTCTTATTTCTTGGATTTTTTTTAATTTCTTTTTTTATTTTTATTTTTGTTCTTTATTGTAGTTGTTTTAGCGTGAAGCATAGGATCAGTGATTTTGAGGGTAAAATGAAACAGAAACTGCAAAAAAAAAAAAGCCTTAAATGACAAAAATAGCCTCAAAAGAAGCACGCAATTGCAGTTTTTGGGTTGGGAATAGATAAAATCTCTGAAGGGTGACCAAAGAAGATCCCAAAAATCCCTTCATTTTCTGAATTTATAAAAACTTGTTTTATTTGCCTTGAAATCAACGAAGTATCCGGGCAAAAGGAGGTATAAAAACTATTCTTATCGAAGAATCAGTCAGACTTATAATTAATTCATAAAAATGATATTTTAGTTATGTTTATGTTTTTAATTTCTAATAAAAAGAAAAAAAAAAAAAACAAGAAGGGCAATTTTGATTAGTTGTTAAAAAATTGATTGAAAGGTTCATGGGTTCCTTACTTTCTTTCTTTTTATGCATGTGATTTTTTTCTTGCTTCATAAGATGCTGCTTAAATTGTGCTTGTGATATGTGGGCTACTGTACAAAAGAGTGGAAAATATGTTAGGCCATTGACAGTGAACTGACAGATAATCAACTTTCTTTTTTGTTTTCTCAACCCATAAAAATAAAAATAAAAAATAGTGAAAGAGAATGAAAGAACAAAAAAATTGGAAATGGTTTTCTAATTAAAACATTATTATTATTATTATTATTATTATTATTATTATTATTATTATTTTGTGATGAATATTGGAAGCATTATTATTAGTCTTGAATGGCACCTACCTAATGTATATGCAGTCAACTTTTTTACATTTACTTTGACCAAATACCAAATTTAAAAAATAAAATAAAAAGTTTTCTGGCATCCATTTACTACTATAATAACTAGTAATTTTCTGTATTTAATTTTTTTTAAATGGAAATTTAATATGGAAAAATAAACTCATACATGAACTAATTAAAAATTCTGATGATAGTTGAAAATGATGTCTAACGGAGATTTTCTATTTCATTTTATTGTCTCCATTTTCACCCTACCAATGATATTTTTTCACAAATTAAAATTTCTGATTGGATAGGAATGATAAAAGGAAACTAGAACAGAAAATCTAGATTAGATGACAGTAACGTTTTTTTTCCCAATAAAATTATGCAAAGAAAATTATCTCCTCTTTCTTTATATTTTTGTTTTCTTGAACATCTTTACTAATATTTGTTAAGTCATATACTTTTTAAAATTAAATTTATTAACATAAATATTTGTATAATTAATTTGTGTAACTGATAATTTTTAATTTTAAAAAAATTAAATATTTATCTAATTTAATTAAAATTAACAAATTTTGTAATTTAAAAATTATATGTATTAAAATTAATTTTTATTTATTTATTTATTATTATTAGCGACTGATCACCAATAAAATTTATATGTTATTTGAAAATTTAATTGATTATTCTAAAATTAGTAAATTTTTCTAATTAAAAATTTAGTATAAAAATTAATATTTAATTAAATACTTTCAACTAATATTTGTCAAATCAATATAAATCTAAGTGTTCATCATAGTTTTAAAACAAAACAAGTAAATTTTAAAAAAATTATATTCACGGGCCAATTTCACTGCTAATCTTATCACTATTTATAATAAATAACAAAAAATCAAATTTTCTAATGGAAAATAATTATATAATACTCTCAAGCACACTTTCAATCATAGTTGGTACCATTAGCAAAACTGGGCTTAATCATTTTTTTTAAGTTGTGTTGCAAGCACATTTCTCAAACTCATCTTGTTACTTGTTAGTTCATTAAGACCCACCAAAATTTTTGTTTCCTTTTTATTTTCCAGGGGAGTTAACTCATCATTAATTATTAAGTTTACTTTGTTTGATAAAAATTTCTAAAAAAAAATACCTCCTATAGATGGTACCTAATTAATAGAAATAATTAATCTTCTAAAATAATCTGATTTTGGCGTTTGAATTGTTGCTCAATGCATAGATTTAATAGGCTTATTCAGAGATAAAAAGCAATCTTCTTAATCTAATATAATTTTATGCGCTTTAAATTATTTTTGCTAATACAATTGTTGGCATGTTCTTAAATGTAGAGAATCATCCTCACGGATTTTGGTCAGCGTGACTCGTGCCAACTGCGACGCTTTATGAGAACCGGCGCAAAGAACTCAAAAATGAGAAGACGAGGCACTACTTTTCGGTCAACTTACTAATCGCTCTTTTTCTTTCTGCTATGTCCATGGGACCCGCTTAATCTCAAACCGCAACATTTTATTATTATTAATATATTTGAAATTAAAAACTTAAATTTGGATTATTAATTGAGAAAATAAGGATCATTATCACTGAACTGTCTTCCCAGTCAACCGCAAGTTTCATAAAAAAAACAAAAAACAAAAAATCCAACCGCAACTTCAAACCATTACAATTTGTCACTGACAATTTGTTGGGGTATATATCAATGTTAATAATATATAAGATTCGAATTATTGGGGTATTAAATTCTCTGCTTTAATTTTTTTCTTTTTAAAATAAATTGAAACCAAATGAAATTATAACTATTATTATCAGGTATTATTTTAAATAATAATAATAATTTTGGAGATTAGTAGGGGATTTAAATAAGTTTGTATAAAACTAGTTTTTATTCTTGGAGCAATTGAAAGGCCTGATTAAGGCTAATAATTTGTTTTTTGAGGAGATAAATCAATATTTTTGAAGGTGATGGATGACTATGGCTTGAATTCAATTTCTTTTTTCCTAATGAATTCATAGTTGAAATGGATTCAATTGTTTCAAATCAAGGAAAATAATCATGGAATTGGAAGAACTTGGCAAGTTTTCCATTATATTAATGACGGAATAAATCATGAAATTTGATTTCTTAATCCATGAAATTTCCATATTCAATAAAACAGTCAAAAGTTTATAAATATCAATATATGCTGCAATAAAAAGAAGACCTCTCTCACACTCTTTCACAAGATCAGATACTCTGTCAGATTCTCTCAACAAGTTCTTGAATTTCTTTCGCTATTATAGTTCATTTCTCAGTTAGGTTCTTAGCTTCAAAGTTTGTTGTTTTTTAATTCATTTTATGGTGCGGAATCTTAAGATTAAAGAAACCAAAACACACAAAAAGTATTGTAACAATAATTGAAAACAAAAACCCACTTTATTAAATCCTTAGATAACTTGTATATAAAAAAGTTGATTAGAAGCCTAGGGAAAGAGAAAAACAATCGCCACAAAGTATTTCTATTTTGATAAGAGAATTCAACTCCTAATGGAACAAGAAAAAGAAATTAATTCATCACTTTGCAAGAACATTTCTGGGAGCAATAAGAAATTTAATTCTTTCAATTGGTTAAAAACTCAAATCTGTAATATAAAGGAATTGATCTCCCTTTATATAAAGATTATGGTTAGATCAAGTATCAATCTAAACCATTAAATATTAAAAAAGTAATCCTAAGGCTGAAAACTAACCCTAAAAACGAAAATAACAAATATTACAAAACTGCCATTATAATCTTCAAATAGCTAAATTACGAAACTGCCATTATAGTCCAAAAATAATTAAATTACGAAATTGCCATTATTATTTGAAAATAGCTAAAATTATGAAACTGCCATTATAAGATGCTTATTTTTAAAATGACGCCGTTTCGTCTCTGCAACTCTCGAGCATCATTACCACTTTCATCCTTTGCTTGGACAACATGCTTAAATCATCATTAGGCCTCGGAAAAGTGTTCAAATCATTTGGAAATCCATAATTCTTTTCACAAGTCCAAGCATTCCCACTTTAATCTTCTTAACTCGAGAACGCATCACTGGTCCACTTGGCAATGTAATGTCCTTATCACAAACATCCATGCTAGAAGAGTGCTNTTACGAAACTGCCATTATAGTCCAAAAATAGTTAAATTATGAAATTGCCATTATTATTCGAAAATAGCTAAAATTATGAAACTGCCATTATAAGATGCTTATTTTTAAAATGACGCCGTTTCGTCTCCGCAACTCTCGAGCATCATTACCACTTTCATCCCTTGCTTGGACAACATGCTTAAATCATCATTAGGCCTCGGAAAAGTGTTCAAATCATTTGGAAATCCATAATTCTTTTCACAAGTCCAAGCATTCCCACTTTAATCTTCTTAACTCGAGAACGCATCACTGGTCCACTTGGCAATGTAATGTCCTTATCACAAACATCCATGCTAGAAGAGTGCTTGATGCCCACATCCCTATCATATTTAATAGTTTTAGGCACTCCATGCAATTTTGATTTCTCATCAAAGTCCTGCGATAAAGAGACAAAAACACTAGGCAAATCGAGGTTAAGGATAGTTTCACAAAGCAAAACCTCTCGAAATCTCACTAATAATATTGTTTTCTTGCCTAAGAATGCACTTTTGACTTATTTCTCTTTTGCATTAAAACTCTTTTTCTTTTCACTCATCTCACTTTTTTCTATTGCACTTTCATCTTTATTTTTTTTACTAGTGCAATCACTCACCATTGGGCCTTTACTTATATTATTTTCACTCTTGGCCTCTTTACACTCAATTTTTTTATTTGTCTCACTTCCCAAATTTCCATGTGAACCTTTGAATAGTTTCAATTGTTCAAGATACACCTCCATTGGAGATAAAGGTGCAAGTGTGACTTTCTTTTCATTATGCTCATGTCTCCTAGCCCTTGGTTCCTCTCTCCTTGGACGTCTCCTCATGGACTGATTTGAGACTTCATCATCCTCGGAACTCGATGGCTCTATATATCTAGTTCGCGACCCATCTTTCTTTGGGTTATTTGTGGCTGTCAAAAAAACTTCACTTACCTTATCATTTAGCTCATCCATCTTCTTGTTCAACCTTCGAAATTCTCTTTTGAAGGCTTTGTAAAAGAGCTNGCCCTTTTCGAATATGTGTGTATACATATTTTATAAAAACCAAATATATTATTAATAATTTGATAAGTTTTTTCTTGAGGACATTCAAACTCCCAATTATTTTTCCAAATAGAAATAAAACTTTCTAATCATTGCCAAAAAAACTGTGACTTTTAAAACTCTTGGGGAAGTTTCTCATTTTCCAATTTCTATAATCCAAATAATGAAAACTTATTTTATACATAATTATAATTTAATCTCTGCTAACTCAAATATAAATATAAGCTAAGTAGTATATGTAAATTTGGTTTGGTGATAAAATCACTAGAAGTATAATATTAGGCTAAATGTTCGAACCTCTCTCACTACAAAATTTCATTTTCTAATTTATAATAAAAAAATATAAGCTAAACAATCTATGATATGGTGTAATGTCAAAAAAAATTCTTTAAAATTGTTAAATATTGTTGTGCTAGTTCATTAAGTAAATTATGCCACTCAATAGAACAATTATATATAATAAATAAAAAAATTCTTGCTACAAGGAGTAGTGAAATTTTTTTAGATATTTGACCCATGATGAGATTTTTTATTTCTTTGTTTAAATAGATTTATGTAACCCATCTCAGGAATGCTTGCTGGCACATTTTCGACCAGGTACAAACTCTGATACTATTTGTAACGACACACTCTCTCTTCAACCAATATTGTCTCCAATTTAAACACCGCACTTCAGATGGTATGGAGTTTTTGGTCAGACTTCCCAGGGGGTCACCCAGCTCAAGAATGCTCTCACTGGAGCATGCTTAACTCTAGAGTTCTTTCCAACCCTGAAGCCAAACGCTTGGAAAAGAGGTTGGTTATTAAAAGAGTGCTCACTTTACATTTGAACCATTACTATTTGACACCCTTCTACACTCGGGCGACGTGGGACTGGACACCGATCTCTGCCAGTAAGGTAGCCTGCCAGTGCCCCGCACCCGCCCACACTTATCCTGGCTCTGTCAGCAAGGTAGCTTGATAGTGCCCTCCACCCGCCCACCTTTACTCTGGCTCCAAATCCTGGTCGTCACATTTATTTCAATAAATCGATTCAAAATTCAATCTAATACAAATCAGTATTTCAAATCAACTTTTGAAAGTGTAAAAAGTTATTTGGGTTCATAATAGAAGATGAAAAAAGGAAAAGAATAACAAAGATTAGTTGATTTAAACTTAAACCATGTTGTTATCATCTATGTTAACAAGTGTAATATGTGGAATTATAAAAGTTAAAATGTCTAAAGAAAAGACAAAAATATAATTTTAAAAAATATAAAAATATCATCCTTCGGTCTAGTAGAGATTAAAGTGCTTGAGATTGAACAAACAGAATCGGTGTTCCTTTTCGTATATGTGTGTTGTGGTAAATCACAACAATCAGGCGTCTCTAAGTGCGCGAGCGTGTCACTTCAAACCTAAATTAAATGTGCGCCAATTAAATCAAACTTAATCAAACGATTATATTAATTATTTAGAGCAAAATAATTAAAGGGTTACAAATGCCTTTAAGATCAAAGGACTTTTAAATAAAATTTTAACTCTAAACACTTGACTACTCGAATTTTTGAAATTGTAAAAAGTTATTTGGATTCATAAAAGAAGTTGGAAAAAACAAAAGAGAAACAATGATTAGTTGATTTAAACTTAAACTCTAATGTTATCATTTATCTTAACAAGTGTAACGTATGAAAATATAAAACTTTGCGCATTCGAATAACAAAAATTAAAATGTCTAAAAGAACAAAAAATTTATTTAAAAAATACAAAAATATTAATCAAATTTATTTACTAAATACTAAAATTTCATCTGTTAATATAATTTAAATAAAATTAAATAAACACTGAAAAAGTTAAAATAAATAATTCAAAATTAGTATATCATCTACACGTCATTAATTGTATAAAAATTTGAACACATTTTGAGTAAATAGACCAAACGTTAACAAGTACCCAAGTCTCCATCGACATCCAATTCCTATTGCACAGTAAAAACAGTGCCAAGTCAATAAAAATTGAGCTTGAGAAGCGATCGAGGACTCGACGGCTTGTATCGTGGTTTTCTCGCGGGATACTCCGATTCCTGGTGGTGTCTGCAGGAGCTGGCTAAGATTTGGGAATGCCGGAGACTGATTCTTCCTGTGTTCTACAGAGTCAATCCCTCTGATGTTCGGCGACAGAGAGGACCTCTCGAAGAGCATTTTAGAATCCACGAAGAAAGGTTTGGAAAAGACAGAGTTTTGAGGTGGAGAAATGCCATGGAAAGGATTGGTGGAATTTCTGGTTTCGATTTGTGGGTTTTCAATAACAGGTACTGTGCACAGCTAGCCCTCCTTACCTTGTTGCTTTATTTCTTCATTTATTATTCAATCTATTGACGAGATTAAAATCAATTTTGACAGAAAAAGAAGAAAAAAATAATCCCAAAAAAGAATTATCAGAGATATATATATAGCCTTATAGGTTTTAACGTAATTAATTAATATACTCGGAACTAACCATCTTAATTGACAGTGAAGAAACAGAGAAGATTCAATCTTTAGTGAAAAGGGTTTTGAATGAAATAAACAATACACCAGTTGGTGTATCAGCACACACTGTTGGACTCGATTCCCGCATTGAAAAACCGATGTAAGTCATGGATGTTGACTCAACTGGCACCCGAATTCTGGGATTGCATGGTATAAGTAAGGTTGGCAAGACAACCTTAGCGAAGGCTCTCTAAAAATACACTCCATGTTACTCAACAATTTAACTATAGTTTCTGCCGTGACAATTCAATGATTAAAGTTGTTTTACTTTCTGATGGAAAATCTCAAGTTCAAATTTATTCACCCCAATAAAAAAAAAAAGCAAAAAAGCAATTTTAATTAATTATAAGCAAGCTGGCAAGGCTCTTCCTATTTATAAAAATAGCCTTAGCAAATAAACAGAGAGCTTTGATGTATAGCCCTACAATTTTTAAAATTGATGGATTTCAATGGACGATGTGAACTGATGGTGTGTACCACTGTGTGGTTATCTCTTTTCCTAGTCAGTATCGTACGAGAAACATGTGTATATAAATGCTCGTGATAGGTAGTTTACAAGATGACCTAAAGTTCTTCGTCAACCAGTCACTGTCATTTTTATATTACCCTTTATCATAATAATAATGGGAATGCATACATATAATCAAATTTGTCACATGTAGCCTTAAATATCTACACATGACATGAACAGAGTCATCTATGGTGTAGCCTTAAATGTCTCAACCTAATTTATATAATGTGAGCTTGACTAATAACCTGTTTTCAACACTGAGAATCTATTTTAGCCACAAAACTAATGTTGACAATTATTATTTTTAGAATAAAAAATGTTAAGGAAAATTAACAAGAGAATATAAAACAATACGTTATCAAGTGTGAACAAATGGGCAATTGTGGAAATTTTGCTTGAATTAATTAATTACCCTCGTGGGCCAGAGTCATTTTCATATAAGTATATGAATTAAATACATATTTAAGATGATATATGGCAATTGTTGCCCAACTACTAGTCCTTCCAGGTAGGACCTTTATGACTGTATACGTACCTTTGCAATGATTAATTAGGAAGATAGTTAATTTAATGATTAATTTTACTGTTCAATTTTTATGTTTTATTCTTTTGTTGTAAGTACGACTGTATTGAGCACAAAAGAACCAACAAACCGGGATTTAGCTAGCTGGTTAATACTTCCATATGATATGATGATCATTTAGATGAAAGTTACTTGTTCCCTTGTTTTCCTTTTGCTCTAATAGTTACATTCAATTCAGCATGAATATATATATATTTAAATCGTTAAGATATCTCGTAAAAAGTTTGTTTGGATTCCAGCGCAAGAATCCATTCTTCATTTTTGCTTCCTATCAATTTTCTTTTGAAAACTAACACAGTCCTCCAGGTGGGAGCCATCATAAGCAGTGGAATTAGAAGGGTCTTTTACCCTGTAGTTAGATTTCCATATCTAATTTTGAGGAATATATATATATATATATATATTTTTTTTTTTTTTCCCTTTCGAAAAGCTTCCCTTTCAAATTGTAGATATGGAGGGCATTTATAATTATGACTTTATTATAGTATTCAGTAAAATGAGAATAGCTTTTAAAATATATATAACAAATATTGGACATGATAATATATAACAAAGAAAATACAATTCCTGTATTCCCACAGCCACAACAACAGCACACACCAACAATAATGATAAAGTTTGGGTCTCAGACCCAAATATCGAATATGCTCAAACTTAGTACTTTATATCATTTAGGGAGATTATCGGAATAGATTATCTCATGTCCTGCCCCGTTACTATCTCTTGCTGACCTCATGCACTCTAACATTATATATGAATGGGCATGTACTTCTTGTGTCTTAATTATCACATAAATGGTGGTTACTACATAAATAGACATTTTAATTACCACATAAAAAGGCGCTTACCAAAAAGTGAGCGTCTCAATTATTATATAAATTGGCATTATAACATAAATGGGCGTCTTAAATATCACATAAATATTTATTTTAATTACCACATAAATGACTTTTGTCACTAATTATACTTGTTTAGGGATCCTATTGCTATTATTGATGTCAAATAAGAAGTGGTTGCTCAAAAGTGATAAACATAGGACAAGAACAGAGTCATCTATGCTGTAGCCTTAAATGTCGATCTCAACCTACTTTTATGTAATGTAAGCTTGACTAATAACCCGTGTTCGACACTGATAATCTATTTTAGCAACAAAAATGTTGTTGACAATTTTTATTTTTAGAAAAAAAAATATGTCAAGGGAAATTAACAAGAGAATATAAAACAATACCTTATCAAGTGTGAACAAAGAATACTGCGTGTGGAAAATTTGCTTGAATTAATTAATTATCCAACCTGCCTCGTGGGCCAAAACTGTATACGTACCTTTATCCAACTTTACAATGCCTCTGGAAACACTTTAACGTTCAGTGAGGAGTATAATTGGTCTGGTGGCCCTGGACCAGTTCCATACCCACCTAAGACCCCCAATGGAGAATTGGTTAAGTTTATTCATGTCGCTGCTACTAATGGTTCATCAGGGGGTGTCGTCTATCGTCTCCCAAATGCTATTGATTGGATTGTGGCGTGGGACAATTCTCCACAGAATCACCAGAGCAACAAAGTAACTAATTAATGATTAAGCTATATATATATATATATATATATACATCTGTTTCATTTCATATATGTATATTAGTTTTGTCAAAATTCATGCTTAGAGACATATAATTGTATTTATATATGTATGATATTGATCATATGCAGGTTTACACTGTACTCCGTAGATCAATCCCTGTTGTTTGGGACGAGATAAAAAAAGAGCTGGACATATCCACAAATGAAAGATCTAGCAACGACCGTGGAGCCTTGGCCCATGCGTCAATTGGTGATGGAGATTTCCCTCTACTTCGGGCAGAAATTACCATCAAAGTCTAGGCTGCCAAGCTGCCACTTCTCTCTCTATATTTATAAGTAAATTATATGCATGCATGCATGCATCTACGGTGTGTGGAATAATGCCTTGATATATGGCAACGTTTTATGTTACTTTTATCGTATGCTAATAAGGCTGCCTGGTGTGGAATAATATCATTGCCATTACAGTTAATGATATGGCAACTTTATGTTCATTTTATGATATGTATGCTATATATGGTATTTCTGATAAAATATTATTAATTTATAATATCCTATTGTCTCAAAATATTTGGAGAAATTAATTCTTGTTATGTATGTATGTCGCATACGCATGCAGGGTTTCTGTGCACAATATAGCAAAATGATTGTCATATCTATCATAAATTTAGACTCGATTTCATTTGGATCTTAAAAGCTTATACTAAATATATACAATTTAATATTCCACTAGGTTTTCAAATTACAGTTAATGCTTCTACGAAAGTTGTGGATGATCATATTGATTCAAACTAAGGATCGATGTAAATGAACAATATGGGAGCAAGATAATAGTTTTGAAACTTAAGAGGAGACTACAGAAATTTTTCAAACTAAAAGAGATCGAATTGGGTTTATATGACAAACTTTAAGAGATGGTAGATTGACATACAAAAACCATACTGGGAAAAGTGAACAATGTCGAGCCTCGGTAAACTATAAATGTATTTTTCAATCTCAAATGTTAAAGCGATTCAAATGTTAATGTTGAAAACTAACAAGTTGAATAACTTTCCTGTTTAGTTTCACAACAGAGAGATTAGGATAACAACAAGAAGAACAAGAAAAGTTATGCAACAACTTAAAAGAAGATGATTACTTTTCTAAATTCAGCAGTAAAATTAAAAGTAAAGTGGAAAAAATGAAAAGAAGAGAGCATAAAACACGTTCATGAAGCATAAGATATTTATTTTTAACTTCATTGTCGCATGTGTTATCTTTATTTTGTTTGCTTGCTTTTTTTAATTAATCAAGTTTATCATTTGACACTCAATTGTCTTATGAGCAGGAACCTAAGTCCATAATGGCTAAACTTAAAAATGGTAAAGGTGATATATATATATATATATATATATATATTCTATACGCACAATTTTAAAATAAAGATTGTGCGCGACTTAAAAAATTATTGTTTGCATCGTATTCTCTCTTGCCTTTGCTTTTGCAGAAACACCGTATAACATAAACCTAAGGGAAGGTTAGGTTTATTTTATTCCCCACACAAGCGCCCCCCCATATAACTCAACAACGTTTGTGGATCAAAATACACTCCATGTTACTCAACAATTTAACTATAGTTTCTGCCGTGACAATTCAATGATTAAAGTTGTTTTATTTTCTGATGGCAACTCTCAAGTTCACAATTATTCACCCCAACAAAAAAAAAAATCAACACTACAATAGAAAGAGGTCATATACGACGTCTTTTAATTTTACATAAACGTCGGTAACCAGAGACAATCGACGTTGATATTAACTTTGAGAACGATAAAGACAACGGTTCATCGTTCAAAAAAAGAATTAACGGCGGTTCAAACAACGCCCGTCATGTGTGTTGTAGGTTATAAACGACGGTTCCCACATCAAACGGTGTTTGTATCATAAATATTCAATTTAATATTTGATTTATTTCAAATATAATTTTGAATATTGGATAAGAATAGTTTTGTCCCACATTGTTTGAAGATAAAAGTATATGGAATTTCTCAAGTATAAATAGTTAGTTTGTAAATTAGAATTTGCAAGAGTCCCACATCGGAAGAGCATCAAGCACCCTGGAATCTCTTCTCTTATAAAATAAAGCTTCATCAACATTGAAAGGATTCCTGCATCAACACAGAACTACAACATAGACTACTTAGTTGATTCTCGTAAGAATTTACTTCGAGTAGTCAAGTATTTTTAGTTGTTCTTAGTTTAAAATTTTATTTAAAAGTCCTTTGATCTCGAAGGCATTTGTAACCTTTAATTATTTTGTTTTCCATGATTAATACAATCGGTTTGATTAAGTTTGATTCAATTGGCGCATATTTTTTTTTCTTTGAACTTTTATAGGTTTGAAGTGGCACGCTCGCCCACTAGGAAACAACTTATTGTTGTGTTTTACACCAACAAACGCCGTCTATAATAACCCAAAACACGTAGATGCCACATGTCTTGGTTGTAGACTATAAACGACGGTTCCAGAGCAAATCGTCATTTTTGTTTAGGATTATGAACGTTATAATTAATGCCCAGCTGCCACATGGCATATTTATAATCCATTCTTCATTTTCGCTTCCTATCCATTTTCTTTTGAAAACTAACACAGTCCTCCAGTTGGCAGCCATCATAAGCAGTGGAATTAGAAGGGTTTTGTACCTTGCCATTAGATTTCCGTATGTAGGGAATCTATAATTATAACTTTATTTTAGTATTCAGTAAAATGAGAATAGCTTTTTAAATATATATATAACAAATATTGGATATGACAGTTAGAGAAAATTAAAACAAAGCAAACCAGTGTACTTGCCTACTCTTAAAGGTTCAGAGTTTGAAGACTGTCCTATCTTTCTGCTTTATCTCTCTGTTTTATTGTTCCTTTGTCACATAGGACCAAAGATTGGCAACTATTGAACCATGGAGACATTTAAGATTTTAACCCATGATCATGATGGAGTTCTGTCAAATAATACTTGTTTCCATACCATCTGATAAAGTTTTTATTTTTATTAATCAATGTGTTGTGTAGTTCGGTCATATGATTAATAAAATTTAATAACTAATAATTAAATATTATTATTTTAAAAAAATAATTAATAGGTCCGAGCCAAATCAATTTAGAACACTACTAGAAAATAGGGTCATAGACGTTGGTGAAAAACCGACGTCTTAAGTGTATATACAACGGATAGCAAACCGTCATCTAATGAGGCGTCTTCGATACTCATAAAACATAGACGACGGTTAAAAACCGACGTCTAAAACTTTACTATGTCGGACCACACCGTCGTCTAAAACCACGCTGAAGCCACATGGACGCCTCAGGGCAAATATATAGACGAAGGTTTAAGATTGGAACCGCCGTCTATGTTAAGTATAGATGACGGTTTTATGTAGAAACCGTCATCTATGTTTGTCTATGTTTCAACATAAACAATGGTTTCTACATAAAACCGTCGTCTATGTTTTTTTTTTTTTCAGCGGCTTTTAAATAAATTTATACAAAATTATATTAAATATATTCTAATTACAAAACTCCTATACAAAATTACTAATTAAACCAAAACCTCCATATACAATTTTTCACACAATATATGCACGGGTAGTTCATATATATCATCAATTTTAATACATATCATCAGGTTTCATATATATCACCAGATAATTTATACAATTTTTTATTATATACACAATATACAAATTAACAACCAACTTAACAAATACATTCAATATTCAAACAAAATAATGCTTTATATTCAATATTCAAACTTTTCAATGCACAGATTCAAACATTTTCATGGAATAATGCATTCACAATTTGTTAAAAACAATTTAAATAGATTGCCGAGCACTAACCTTAAAGTTTTTGGGTTAAAAATCACAAATATTATGTGAAATGAAGAAGTAATCCGACCACACTGGAGAAGATGAGGAACGGCGACCACAGTGGAGGAGATGAGGAACAGCGACCACAATGTAGAAGATGAGCAAACAACGGCGGGTGTTTTAGGGTTTCTAAAGAAGTGAGGGAAAATGAGAGATGAAGAGATGTGTAAAGAACAAAACACAGAGTTAAAAACGACGAACAAAAGCTAGGCCCGTCTTCTTTACCTAAATAACATGGCTACAAAATGATGCCGTTTTGATAAAGACGACGGATCCAGAGCCAGGCCAGTGGTTTTTTTTTTTTAAATTTTTTTTTCAGGAATAGGTAAAAACAACAGTTCTAAGCTATAACCATTGTTTTTTTGTTTGTTTTTTTTTTATACCCAGAACGTTTATAATTTAATCAACGATGACGATTAGGAACCGTCGTCTATTCTCTACAACGTGGCAGCAACGTGGATGCCACTTGTCTTAGGGATTTATAAACGACGATTTATAAAGAAATCGTCGTCATTGATTAAATTATAGACGACGGTTTTGTTTATAACCATCGTTGATTGTTTCTTTATACGACGGCCCATCGTCTTTATTACCTGCCAAAGTTAATAACCGTCGTATTAGTGTATCAACATTGGTTTTCTTTGTTAACCGACGTCTTTATAAAATTAAGACCATCGTCGATAGCTTATTTCTGTAGTAGTGGAATTTAGAATTGGTTACAAAATTATTATAAAAAAAGATTGCCTAAATTGCAAATCTCTTAAGCTTGTAAAATCCAATTTGATCAAAATGAAACAAATTTAAAATTTTAAAGTCTGCAGTTTAATGATAAAAGTCAATGTTTCTTTAGACAATTATTCGAGTGCGAATTTATCCTTAAATTTCAAAAGTATATTTTTTCAAAACTAGAAGTATTAAAGTGCAACTAATTTTATTAATTAATGGTCTCCTAAATTAGGTCAAAGAAGTTTGAATTAATTACTTACAAATTATAAGGAGCGCTTCCGCACAGATTAATGACATCATTAGTAATGTTCAACCAAACAAAAAACAAGAAGAAAAGAAAATCCAATATTGATTACAATAATCCATATGTTGGCTTCTTTTAGAAGTTTTTTGAAAAATTCAAATATTTGGAAGAAACAAAATACAATTACATGGTTAATTTATGTTGCGTTCCACATCAAAAGTACTTCAAAATAAAAAATAAAAAATCATAGAATGATTACTATATATATATAAAAGATGTCATGTTGTGTGCATATAAATAACAATGCTTGGATAACCATACTAATAAATTTCACTATTAAATTAAAAGAGTTAAGTTTGCCACCAAATTTAACAAAATCCTTTCACAATAAAAAAATATCCTTCTTACGACGCACACAAAACGTCATCTTGAAGGCTCTAGACGACGGTTTGAAATCATCGTCTAAAGCAGAGTCGTAAAAAGTCCTAAGAATACACGACGCACAAAAACTGTCGTCATTAGCATCAAATACGATGGTTTAATAGCGTTGTCTTTATAGCCATAACAGGTAACATCCACATGGCTAATTCAAAACTATACGACAAACAAAACGCGTTGTATTATGGTATGATATGCGTCCTCTTTGGTGGGTGCACGACGGACAATACGCTTCATATTTGGTCAGCAACGCATCAAACATGAAGGACAAGGTGTATAGTGTAAGCCCACCTCCATTAAAAGTAGACAACAACAAAATTTGCCGTAGCTCCCATTCTTGACACTGGACTGGTCGATAACGGCGAACCTGGATCCTACAACCTCCTGAACCGGCTATTAGTCTCCTGTAAATCCAACCACTCCTTGATCCATCCCCATGATTCATTCTTTTACATATTCATCCATGTTCGAAATATAATAACTGAACCGACAAGAGAAGAAAATCTATAACAAAAAAAAAAAAAAATTGTTGAAGCATACCAGTTTTCTTATAAGCTTGAAACAGTATTGTATAAGCATCAACAAAATTGATTCACAAAAATAGATAGGCAACCTGAGCTTCGGCATAGCTTCCCTTGGCACGAATCCCATCATTTATGTCGACAAGTGAAGGAAACCCAACGTTCAGAGCCGCCAAGTCCTCCGTCTTACCTCCAAAACCTCTTTCAGCGAAGCCCATTGAGAACCGAAATCAAGCAAGAGTGAAACCCGCTTGTTATCTCTTAATCGCTATCCGCAGGGAACCTCATTTTTCCATCCTAGCCATCAGCAACACATGGGAGGTGCAACCCATGACCCAGTTTGAGTCGACCCGTCCCGAATCATCGAACTTAGGAAGAAGATCCGCATAGTACAGCAACCGTTTGACCCTCAATTGGTTCCGACAGTGACCGAAACTCAGAAACAAGATGCTGAAGCTTTCACTGAACGAGATTCGAGGTCTGAGTTGGCAAAACCGCAACGGCTGAGCAGGGAAAGGGCGACCCATAATTTCTCAAAGTCGGTTTGATGGAGTTGGAATCCAGAGGTTGAGATTAAATGCATCTGAGCTGTTTGGGAATCTAGGTTTTACAGGTTTTGAGCTTCAAAAGCCGCAGTGGTGGTGAAGGGTTAGAGTTACCATTTTTTGAGATGAGAAAAAAGGAGAAGATGATGAATAAGTGGCTTTATTCACATTAAAAGGTTAAAAAGGGAATGATGCACATTTCTATTGACAATACAAGAGTAAAGACGTTGCACAATGTGCATAGTTTTTGGTGCTTATTTTCGACGCACTTTGTGTGTCTTTTTTTAGGACCTTAAACGGTGTTGTTTTTTATATACGACGGTCTTGACCGTCGTATTTTATGTTTTTAGATGATGTTAGAAAACCGTCATTTTACGTTGCCACGTCAGCTGTACGTCGATTTTACTTATTTTATAGTAACTGCAATGGCGACCGTTTTTTGTTGTGTGTCGTAATTACTTAATTTTAGGACGACGTTTTACCATTTGCTTGTCGTTTTTGTTTTAAAAAAATTTAATAAATATATATTAATTCAAATTGCTTGATATTTAATACGATGTTAGTCATGAAATTCGTCATAAATGCTAAATTGACAATCGTCGTCTAATCAATATTTTTCTTGTAGTGTTCTCTCCAATTTATTAAAAATAAAATAAAAATAAAATAAAAACTTTGCCACCAAATTCGTTATTATAAATGAAAAAGTTATTAATTTGTAACCAAATTAATAAGAAAATTTATTCTATTCTGATTTGGTCTAGGTTGGATTAATATCTTCTTATCTATTTTTGTTTCCTGTCTTTATTCGCAAATTATAGTAAAAAATGAATAATCTAAACATAAATTAAAAGAATAATCATTTTTAAACAAAGTAAAATTATATCACTGATAAGATATAAATGGTCTTTTTCTGTAGTCTAGTTTAATTAACATTAACATATTCAAGGTTGAAATGTACGTGATGGTTGTTCAGAAAAAAGTTTATGAGATCTAGTGCACTAATTTGTTATGGACATTCATTCATTAGGCAATCACAAAAGGGGTATAGAGAAGTGGGTCAGCCTAGTCTGCAAATCATATATAATGTATAAAATCTCATCTTCTTTTTGGATTCTTATACACGAGAACATTGTGATAGTGTTGCCGCAAATTCGTTATGTTTTTGCATCAAGGGGTTAGAATAACTCTACCATGCAATGTAAACAAAAGGGTCACCACGGCCATGGTTTTATGCCCTAGAAACCAATAGATTTTACTGTGCAAATTAAAGCAGTAACTTTTATATACTTAATCATTCTTCTTAATATTACTAAACAAAACGCACAGTTATAAAGTGAGAGGGAGGGTCACTTGCAGACATTTTATCATACAAGCTAGCTTCTTTTATACGGTTAGGGACATAACAACTACATTATATATTGAAAAGAACAAAATCTTGTCGTCTTTCATCAATAAAATATTATCTTATGTTCGATGTACAGTCTTTGGTTCAAGTCCCTTTTTTTATTTTTTTTTAAATTTAGGGTTTTTGTAAAAATATATATTTTCTTTTTTTTTTTTGAAATCAAAAGAATTTTAAATAAAAAGTTTTTTTTTTAAATTATTTAATTTTTAAATTTTTTTATCCAGGTCTAGGGTTCAAGTCGTTATATACGAATATTTTGGTTCATGTCGTTATATACCAATACTTTGGCCTAAGTCCTTACATATAGAAAAATAATAAAAAGATATTAACGTTAATGCATCCTAAACAATACCCGGTTTGACACTACTCACCTTAGTTTTTCTTCTTTCTT